>JANHGN010023428.1:29795-40596 GCA_024605025.1 Megaceryle maxima
ATGTGTCCGTCCATATGTTAAAAAACCCCTTAAACAAAATAAATATTAAAAATAATTCATTTTACGGGGTTAATAAAAAATTCCCTCCAATAAAAAAAAAAAAAAAAAAAAAAAAAAACCCACAACCCCACAACCAACATAAAACCAACAAAAACATAAAGCCCTCGTCCCCCCTCCCCCCTTGATTAAAGTATCTCAAGTGCTCTTTTTGTTATTAAAAAGTAGAGTACTTTTCAAGAGTGAAGATATCTAATTGCATCTCATTGAGATATTTGCAAAAAATTTTTGATCACCGGTTCACTTGTTCAGCATGATTTAATGTTGTCATGCACACAATAGATGTGTGCATGGAGAGATGGAAGAAAATCTGTCAGAAAATTAGCTAAGACTCTTTCATATCTCCAGCCAAAACAAAGCTGGTTGTTTGTCTGCATCAACAGCGCTGTGAAAAGTAATTGGAGCAACACAGAAACACGAGACCAAAGAAAGTCAGAACAAGAGAAATCCAGAAGACATTTACACACATCTCTGGAGTGACCTTTGCATTCAAACTGAATGATTCAAGACACACATACTGTCTACTTAGACAATTGCAAAATACCTTTAAAGCCTGGCTTTTATAACTGCATTCTTAAAGCTGCCCTCTATTGAAACAATCAAAAAACCCAAAAAGTCATTAAGGAAACAAACACACCTTTGATTAATGCATCTGGGCATATTTACCCAAGGGCTTGTTTCCGTTGATCTCATTCTAGCTGAGGTCAGTAGCAAAATTCTCATTGACTTCAAAGGCACAAAGGCTTAAAAGGCAGACACTACAGATGCATACTGTTGGATGTACAAGTTCTCTGGACCCCAGATCTCCTGCACTTTCAGTTGTCTTTTACACATACCTGGAAAGGTGTAAATCCTTAAGGTTGAACTGGCAAAGGAAGTAGCTGTTATTTTGAATGCAAAAATTAAAGATGCGGGTTCTTAAAATTCCTACCCACAGAAAGATGTCTGGTTTTTTTGGACGTACACATGTCCATCAGCAAAGACCTCTTGATGCCTACACTTCTGTGACTGGCTACACAAGCCTCTGCATTATGGATCTCTCTCATACAAAATTCTCTGTGACTTTTCCCAAAATAGACATTTCTCAGACTGCAGTATAAGCAGAGCATTCAGCTTATTTTCTCTCCCAGAAGATAGAGAGTGTCTAATGTTTGGGGCTTGGTTCACACAGGTGTCAAGTTTTGACAGGCAGGAAGTCTTGCTTTCTAAATCAAGACCCCTTAAAGCATCTCAAATTGGGCAGCAATGTTAATTTGACTTTTGTGTACTTCTTTTTGTGGAGTAAGAGGCTTTTCACAGTATGGCAAAATGTCAGAATATCTGACAATGTTAATGTCCCTGCATCTGCATTATATCTATGGAGCTCTTAAAAATGTCTAAGCCAATAAGAACTTCTTCTCAGTTTTTATGGAAAGCAACAATCAGGGTCAAATTCATGTCACCTAACATTCATTGTCTACAGCATAAATAGCTACATGTGAGACTGTCAATGTCTTCTCCCTTTGTACTCAGGGGAGGGAATTAGGCACAATTCCCCTGGTTTATCACAGACTGGTACTTTAGGCTCAGATTAATCTCTCCAAACAAAAGCTAGCACAGCTTGCTTGAATCACAAAGTTTGCACTGAAAATAAAGGCATTGTTTCAGAAGAATTCCATCCCTTGAATCTAAATCGGCATCACTAAAGCTAATTTATAACAGGTGAGGACCTCACTGTCCCAGAGTTTTCACTCATGTCAATAGCACTAGTGAGAAAATGACCCAATGTCTGTGTCTGAACATGTGTTATGAATACTTAGGTGTTCTGAAAGCCACCTGCATGTGGAGTTTTCATAACAAAAAACAAACAAAAAAAACCCCACCAAAACAAAACAAAAACCACATGTAGAGCTCTGAAGTATCAGCCCCACCAAGTGTTCCTGCTTTACTTTTTTTGCCTTGAATGGTTTTCGCTACTTTCTGTTGTATATCCAAGGATGCAGATTATCTGGTATTGCCCGATGATTCAAGTAATCCAGTTTCAAAACACAGCACAACAAAAAGTAAAATGTCAAAGTCTGGCAGAGGTTTTGCATACCACGTTGTAATGAAAATCTCTCTCCTCTCTCTCCTTTTTTTATCTATTGTCTCACTTCATCTTTTTAGTTTCTCTAAGAGTTTGTGGGTTTTGTACCCATTTGAGTAAAACTTGGCTTTACAGTATAAACCTCTTCTAGTCTCTATATTGCTCCCATCATATTTAAAGACTTCCTTTACTTCAAAGTGAGTCCAGTCATGGTTCTTTGGAGAGGAACTGCCAAGTACCTTCACTGTGAGGCTGAAGAGTTGTCATACTGCTCTGAGTCCTGCACACAGCCAGCCAGGGAAAATACTAGGAACAAGAGCAAGGCTTAACCCAGAGTCTCCAGTGCCTTAATGGAGGCTGAAGAAAAGATTAGGTTTTCATTCAGAAGCCCTAACTTCAGAGTACATTATCTCTATGATGTAAACCAAGATCACAGACAGGTTTGTGCAAAATTGATCACTTTTTATTTATTGGCTGAGTAGAAAAATACTATTTAAAAAAATCATAAGGGGTCATTCTGAAGTAACCAAGGTTTGGGGTTGTTACTATTCTTGGTATTGGGTTGTTTCTTTTGTAGGAGAGGTGCTTCATTTTTAAGCCTTGCAAGAAGTTTTAAAGCAAAACCAAAATCCACCATGGTAAAGCAAAACATTTTGTCTTCAAGTGATTGTTTTCCTGAATTAATTGAACACAACTGGTTTTAGTCAGAGCCAAAGAAATTTCAAAAGGAATTGTCTTTTCAAACCGAAAGACTCTAGCATCTGCTTCAAAAAGATCAACAGCTATTCAAAAATATCATGTTCTACCTGAACAAAAAATATTCCACCAAGCAAATCAGCATAAAATGTACAACATAATACAGCTCCACTCAGAAGTCTTAGCTCTAGTTAAAGAGGCTTCCACTGCAAACCTTCACCCAATTAGTCCACTTGGAGTAAGAGAGACCAAAACAAATCCTTAACCCATCACCAAATGCAGTCTGATTTCCATGATGTCATTGTTCATGCATTAACGCTTGCACTCTTCATGATGAAAGGCAGAAGTTGTTTATCCAGAGCCACCTCAAAGCTTTTCAGCTTCTTCTGCAACATAGGCAAGGCTGAGTTTCATCACTGTAAGTAAAAAAAGCAGCCAAGGCCAGTCTGGGCTGTTCTTGCAAGAGGAAGGGGATGGGTAGGAAACAAAGGCTGGGGAAAATTTGTGGTGCCAGTCTTATTGCTTCTTTTGCCCCTGTGGTAATGGCAGGGTCAGGAAGGCATTTCTCTCTGCCCAGCAGTGGCCCTTCCCTACACAAACCAGCCCCTACTTCAGAGGCAACACTGTCAAGACAGTTAATGACTTCATGACTGTCTACAAGCAACTGGAAACAGAGTGACTTTCTAGTACATTGATATTTTAAATACAGAAGAAGGCAATGACAGGAACAGACTGTATATAACACTAGAGCTCTGAGAGGTCACTCTTGTATGTCTTTTACTCAGGCAAACACACATCCACACAACCTTGGTTCAGCTTTTAGATGGTGTTAGAGCATCAGCCTCACAGTATATGGGACCTTAAAGTTTTCTTCCTGATGAGGCCCAACTCTGTACATCCAGAGATATAACCAAAACATGGTGGTAGCTTATGCTCAATTCACTTCTTATGTCTGCCTTGCTCCTGCTGAACATATTTAATATGGGCATATCCAACCAGGTGGTTGGGAACATCACCATGTGTCCTGGTTTGAGTGAGAACAAAACTAATTCTGTTCAGTGCTTTTACTTTTCAGCTGAGTTCTTCTAACTAACTGCGCTGTCTGCAGTTAGCAGGGGTTTCACGGGCGCTGTCTGCGGCTGGCAGTGATGATGCGCTGCGGACAGACAGTGCCAAGGGTGGGGTGCAGACCAAGCACTGCTGGGCCCTGTGCACCACACTGGGGGGTGCAGAAAGCAAAAGGCTGCACCTGCAGGGAGGAGCGGCCAGGACAGGTGACCCCAAAACTGACCAACAAGGGATTCCATCCCATAGACATCATATTTGGTATAAAGCTGGGGAATCAGGGAATCAGAAGGGTCAAGCCCAGCTTGGCTTTTCAGCTTCTGGCATCTCCCTCACTTCTTCAATGGCCAGCATCCAAGGAGGACTCTGTCCATTCTGCCTTCAATCCTGATCAGTGTGATCCTGAATCCAGTACCAGAATCCAGCTCCTGAACACAGCTCCCATCTGCTGCTGTGCCCAGTCTGGGACTCTCCCAGCACCTGCTCCACAGCATCAGTGGAGATGGGGGGGGTTGGCTTTGATACTGGTTTTGTATACATTTGTATGTATTCCATTTTTATGATTATTATTGTCATTTTCATTAAAGTTTCATTTTCTAATTGCTAAGTCTTTCTCCCTTATTCCATTTCTCTTCCCCTTTGGGGATCAAAGGGGGTTAATAGAGAGCATCTGTTATAGGTCTAGCGACATGCCCTGACCCCAAAACTGTGACACCATATGTTGTGACACATGCTGTATGTTTTAGTATGACCTTGACATCCTTTTATTTCTGTTCCTGTCTCCTTACATGCTTGCCAAAGAAGCACAGTTCACAAACATTCAAAAGCAACAAGAAATAAAACCAAGGAGATTCAGTGAAAGAAGTATACAAGGGGAAAGACTAAGAGAGAACACCACCAAAGATAAGCAGAACTTCCCAAGATTTCTCTTGAGGTTATCATTCCCTGTTACATCACCTAGAAGATCTATTTAAGGGCTCCATGCTTCATGATATGAACCAACCAGCAGCACTCGTTGCTTAGGAAGAAATGTCATCAATATTAGCTTGTCAGCACCATTTTTACTCTTTAATTGATGCATTTGTGTTGGACACTGCTGGAGATGAGTCAAGAACCACTGGCTCCCAAATGGCAACTTCTGATTCTATCTTATCTGATAATAATTATATCAATTTTATGAGTACTACTGGCTCTGGCAGGCCAAAGAAACCAGAAACTGCGAACTTTCCCCTTTACTAATGAAGAGTCCCAGAATCTCTTTTTCAAGAGCAAACAGTTAAATCCTTTCTTTGAACAGAGATGACAGCTCCTTGAAGCAACTCAGTAACTTCCCATTATGCCTCGAAGACACTCCATTTTCCCCAGTCTAGGATTCTTAATCAATTGTATTATATATTACAAACATCAACCAACATAATCAGAGCCAAGATAGAATACATTCATTGCACAATTCCCTCCTAGCAAGCACTGTCAAATCTGAGACAATAACATTCTGCTAATTTGCCAATAATTTATATGGAAACACCACTAAAATGTGCTTAATCCTCAAAGAGATTCAGTTGCTTGACTCCAGATTTCAAAGAAAAGCATGCAAATGCAGTTATAAAATGCATTCCGTTTAATCAAATGAACACATAACAGACTGATTCACATTGCTTTATGACATCAAATAACAGTTTCTGATGTGACTCCATGTGGGAGGAAAGGGGGAGGTTGCTGTAAGTATATTTTGGCAGAGTACTAGAAGAGGTCACAGACAGCTGATTTCTTAATGAAGTGTTAAGGGCTTCCAAGATCTTCCTCTTACTGAGAAATGGAAACTTCTGCTCTCTACTATATCTTTAACAGAAAGAAAGTCAGCTGAAATATGCCAGTTTTAACCCACCTAATTGTTGGAAAATGCAATTTTCTTATTCTAGGTTAAATAAAGTCTACAGTATTGGTTTGTATCCCATTATGTTAACATTGTGCCAGATGCACTGTTAGACTGCCTGGAAGAACTTTCAATAATATGGCAAACCATTTGGAAGCAGGGCTGAGAAGGATCATACAGCAAAGTCAATCAGAGCTGACAAAAAATTCCCACTCTCTATTTGGAAAATAAAAGGGAAAGAGAAGGGAATGAAACAAACCCTCTATGGTATTAAGTCAAATTAATTATAGTTCATAAAAATTAAGGCATTTTGACATTAGAGAATATGGGTCCAGTGATTAAAGAAGAAATTATGTTCTGGAGAATGAACTGTAATTATGATTTGGAAAACATACAGAGAGGGAAGGTAGAAAATTAAAGGAGATGTACAATGATGCAATTTGACAGCAGTGAAAAGCTCTAGCTGCTACTGCAGAGCTGCAATTATCAGGAAAAGCTGCAGTTCCACCAAACATCTCAAGTCCAAAATTTCAAATATATTTTCACTTTATTTTATGAATGCCCATCAGATATATATCCTTGATGCTACATCACACTAGTTGAGTAAAAATCAACAACATAAAAACTGTCATCGTAAAAGATCCAAGAAGTGAAATCCCAAAGCCATAACCATTTACTCTGTGAGCATATCATCTTTGACAACCATATATAAATGACATCATGACAACAAATACAATGTACAATAATAAGTGTGCAATGGTACAAAATATACAAAAAGGAATGTGAATTTAATATACATTCAACAATACCCCATAAAAACCTTTGTAGGGAAAGTGAAGTGCCTTTTCAAGAACAACAAAAAATTTACATCACTTCAGTTAAGATGCCTGAAGTATCTCTCATCAAAAGAGTAAAGCCTGTGTTCTTTGACTAGAGATAGAAAATAACTGAGCTGAACTTCCCCTAAAGAAAAAGAATCTAAACTTCATAATTTTTTGTCCACCTCTATAGTATAATAAAATACTTAGATTGCAGAAAATTCAATTTAATTTTTACTTAAAAGTGGGCCATCTTTTATTGATAGATCTAGCTCAGTCATATAAAATCAAAAATCTATATTCCTTATAGTAAAAAGACTATTTCTGAACATGTGTCTTTTCTGGTTTTAACGCAGTCACAATTCACATAGTTTTGCTATAATGGAAATATGACCAGAGGTCAACAGAAGAATTGTTCCTCATTGTCTCCTGGCTCTACACAAATCTTCTATAATTTTACTCAAATATTTTTTTGCCTACCTTTCAGATTCCCTTGATTTTGACCTCAGTTAGAATTTCAGGAAATTATTATAGTAGATATTATGAGGATCATATGCTTATAATGTGGCTGATTTTATGAAAAAGTCCACCCAGCCTCCCGTTTTCAAGGCATCACTTTGTGCCCTTCTTACAAAGCAGGTACTGCAGGGCAGCTGAAAGCATTTAGACACTGAGCTGCATAAGTATGTAACTCATGCTGAGGTCTGCTGGGCATCCATCATCGTTCCTTGCGTGGGTCCTGGAATAAAGGTGTTTGAACATTTCTAATAAGCCTCCCAATCAAAAACGCTGATCCCTGATTTCCAGTAGAGATTCTTGCTTTACAGCCAGAGTTCAGGCTTTGTTTGTTTGCAGCCCAGGGAAAGGTGACATATTGGCAGCCCAAGGGAAAGTACTGAAACTGCCAATGACCTCACTTGAAAGGACAAGCTTCCACAGAAAGGGACAAGTGCACCTTGCACTGCAGGTATCATTTCCCTTCTCTTTATAGAGTTTGAGCCTGCTACTGCCTACAAATTCATAGGCCCAGTCCTATAAGTCATACAACAGCAGTTAATACATTTAAGTTTAATAGCACCAGGTTTTACCCCAACCCTGATGGTCATGACTGAGGCATCAGAATGGGTTCAACGTGCAGGTGCAACATCACACCTCTTGTATTAGAGGCCAAAATGGACCATCCAGCCCTTCAAAGCATTAAAATCAAAAGCATTTTCCAAAGTTCAAAACACCTAAGGTTCATCCCAAGTACCATTCACAATTCTAATTTTAAGAGGGACTCATAGTTATGCTACTAAAGGACAATCACAACCTTTGCAGGAGGTTTCAGGCCTCTCTGAAAATCATTTCTTATGAATATGTGTAGAAGGAGTGATAGGAAATGAAAGGTACCTATAAATCATATGGCATGTCTGAGCAATGCCCTGGTGAATGCAAAAAATTCTATTATTTGCAGTATGTATATCTCTTCCTGAGTTGAATTTCATTCCCAATATGGAATCCAAGCGTCTGCTTTCTTTTTTTGGCAAGGTACTCAATCACATGGTAAGGCAATCCAATTTTCTGGTTTGCTTCCTGTCTTCCTTCCTCCTAAATGGCCAAGCATTTCTCACCAAGATCACCTCTACAATGTGTGCCAGAATATGTTTAAAATATGGTCCTGTAAAAATAGAAATTACGTTTTTTTTTTCTTTGAAGGCAGCATTAATTCTTCATATATTCTGGGATCTTGAAGATTTCAGCTGAACAGATTCAAAATGATCTTCCTTTTCCTGTAATGGAAAAGACAGGTTCCCATCAACTGGGATTCCTCTAATTAAATCCAACAGTCACTGCAATCACTTCTTAATATCTCCAGATATTAATATCTCCAGAGAAGCCTTTGCCAAAGACTTCACTTTATGTCTACCACAGTCATTAAGTGCACAGTTTGACCCTTTATTATTTAATAACATCACTAACTGTTCATGGTACTTATTTCAGAGGGTACAGGGAAAGCTTGCATTTCATACTCATAGTATAGGACAGGTAGTCAGAGCTGTGGAATTGCAAGCTACTCATAGCTATGGTTATTATTACTGATTAATGTATTTACTACAATACATAAAAAGTTTGGAGCCAAGTCTGTGAATGTGAACACCACTGCCACACTCCTGGATTCCATCCCAACTCTTCTCTGGGAGATCCACAGGACAAAAACAGTCTATAAATCCTCTGTTATCTTAAAAATCATGGCTGAGGGGTTGAGTCACTGTTCTGGTTTTATTTGCTGGGTGACAGTATAGGCCAGCTGTCCGGAAGGCATCAGGATGCGATGTGCACATACACATTGCTGCGTGTGTGGAGAAGCCAATGGTCCATGCAGAAGCAATGACTGAAGGAGCCCTAATAAAGCTACTCACTAGAAAATGCTGGTTCTTCCTTCATGCACCTACCTTTTATACTTGGTTACATACACAAACAGTTTGGAAACTATGTTAAACTAACCTCATAACCTGATCTTCAAAGCCATCTTGCTCAGATCAGGACAGTCTAGTACAGATGTGATAAAGAGCAGGGAGAAAACTGTCCTACACTAGCCAACTGCAGTGTATCTATTTCTTGTTCTGAAGGACCCGGTATCATTACATTATAGACATCAGATGGAACTAGAAGAGACTCCCATCTGAAGCAGTTTCACTCTAAGTTCTATATTCTCATTAAAAATAAATAATTTCTTTCTATATTACAGCCCTATCCCTGAATTCCTTGAGTATTCAAAACCACTAATAGCTTCATGAGGTGTTTTGCTTCATAGAAATGCCATTGCCTAGACCTTGAACATATAGTTAGGATACTTCAGATTCTTCACTTCATCTCCCAGTTTGCATTTCACCTCTTTTTCTCCATTGTTTTCCTCCAAATATTTTTTCTGTATTTTACATGCATATGCAGCAGAAGATGAATTTCCTCATATTTTGCATAAATGAAAACTGATGCCTATAACATTTGTTTTGGAGAAATATATGTTAAATTCCAGTTATCTGCAGGGATACAGGATACAGATTTCAGTAAGCTAATGAGGTACTGGAAGCTGAGTTTGCCAGCTATGATTATCTAGCAGGAAAAAAGGAACCAGCTTAGAAATATCTGACAGGCCTGTTTAAAAAGGAGAGAATACACAGGGAGCCTACTACAACGGATATGGGAACTTTAAAAAACTATTTTTGAGTTCAAATAGGCATTCAAGTGGTCTGAATACTAAAGTACTAAAGATTACTTTAAAGAGAGGAAAAAAAAAACCAACACATTCTCCCACACTCTCATCTCTATACTTCTAATCAGGAGGAACCAGTGGTTGGTGCTACAAATGGAGTCAGCAGAGCTTTTACACTTATCAGGCGTACAGCAAAACACGTCCCTCACCAGCAGCACACTGGTTGTTATGCTCAGCCACAGCCAGCCAAGCCATTTCACAGACTAAAAATCATCATCAGTATTTCAAAGTCGGTCCCTATAGGATTCAAAATGGAATCAACTTCCATTTTTGCAACACCACCACACAATTTGATGTGATTTGATTTTATTTACAATGTTCTCAATATTGAATTAAGTATTAATATTAATTTCTGCCCCTTTCCACGAGGAACGATATTGATTTTGCAAGACACAGAGTCAGGCTGCTGTCAAGGGGACGTTCCGCCTATTAGCTGTGTAATGGTAACTTCTCCTAGGAGGGAGATCTGGGGAGCACGTAGCGTGGAAAGAGGACAGCAATCTAATAAAAAAAGTAAAAGAACAAAGAGAAGGGGAAAAAAATAAGGGAAAAGATAGGAGGCACACAGGTTCTAATTACATTGCATTCAATCACAGAAAGAAAAAAAATATGAGAAAAAAATACCAAAATTTAACATACTGAAATATTATTTAGATAACAAACAAGGGAGTGGCTTTTAAAAATCTATTTTTATTATGATCTTTAAAAAAATCTTATTTTGAAAGAATCTACTGCAGCAAAACTAAAGGGGAAAATGTCATCCACCTTTATACTGATCATAATAGATGCCCCAGCTGCATGCCATCCAGAGGGACCAGGACAAGCTGGAGAGGTGGGCCCAGGTGAACCTCATGAGGTTCAACAATAGCAAGTTCAAGGTCCTGCACCTGGGCTGGAACAATCCCCACTATCAATACAGGCTGGGAGAGGAGGTGATAGAGAGCAGCCCTGCAGAAAAGGACTTGGGGGTG
>JANHGN010023428.1:40696-104324 GCA_024605025.1 Megaceryle maxima
CCCATCCCTGGAGACATTCAAGGTGGGGCTTGATGAAGCTCTGAGCAACCTGCTCTAGTTGAGGATGTCCCTGCTCTTAGAAAGGGGTTGGACTAGATGACATCTAGAGGTCCCTTCCAACCCAGACATTTCTGTTTCTATGACTCTCTTCAACACTACCCTTCCCATAGGCTTCAAGGCATTTTGAAGACCAAAGTGTTTGAGGGATCTACCATGATGGTCCTCTCTTGCTCCTCTCGGAAATGTTCAAAGGACACCAAAGACCTTTGTGCTATGTATTCGGACATGCAACAACCCACATCACATTTGCTGTGGAAAAAAATGCTTTTTGCTGTTGCTTCCCACTGAAATGGAGGAGGTTGCTGTATTGAGTAAGAGATCGTGGCTGACACCTCCTCTTCAACTGAATCCTATAGTACTCAAAATTATGGTTTTCAAGTCAACCATGAAACCAGCCCAGGTGAGCTGCAAGCAGCTGGCTGGTGGCTATGTTCCCAATATTAATTTTCTATATCCATAATCTCTATGTTTGCCTTAGCAATAGAGGTGTGTGATAGGAATCTGGGCAGAGAGGTTCCCCCATCATTAACTGTTCTTTTTAGGTATCACCCATGCAATACACAACACTGCTGAAATCTCTCTGCAGAAGAGGGAGCATTTACTCAATACCCTGCAACATTTCTTGTCATTATCCATACTGTGGATTTCAGCAGATCAGCTATGGGCTGGGTGAAGTGTGCGTGGGAGGCTGCACAAAGCACTGCACAAATTAGCATCACAGCCTCATCACATCCAGTAATAAACAAAGGTAATAATTATTTTTAGTCTTAATATTAGTAATTACTACTTACCTTCGTTGCAAAGGACTTGAGCTTCCCCAGCAGTGACTGCTTATTTGAATATACTATTTCTTCTTCATTATCTTCTCCTTCCATTATAGCACAGCTGTCAGCAGCTGGCAGCTCGCACTCTTTTGAGTTTGCCGTCATCACTAATTTGGAATATTTATACTCCAGCCTGAAGATACAAAGCCAGACAGGTATAGATTTTTTTACAAAAGTCCCATATACAAAGTTTTTGTAATTTAAATTATCCTTCCACATAGTTACTTCTGAGGTATTTACTGTAAATTAGATACATTTCAAACATTAAAAACATGTAACCATAACAGTATCAGCAATATATCAAGTTCCTGCTTTCCAGATTAGTCCTCTATCCTTATAAAAGATCCATGTTTTCCCAAAAGACCACAGATAGGTCAAGAGGATTTCCCGCATGAAGTACGACCTTTATGTTGGCTGGGGCAACAGCAGTTCTGACTTTAGGCTGTATCAGAATCTGCATCACATTCCTGTCCAAGGAGGCTGTGGGGGATAGGAACATGTGGTAGGGGGCAGAAAGAGACGGGAACCATGATACTGGACTCTTGATTTGGTGAAGCTGGATATGCTATGGAGTGATGAAATACCATGGAGGTAGAATCGTGTTTTGAAAGTTTATGGCATGAGATTTGTGAAGCAGAGGACAATGGGGATAGGGAACAGTCAGTACATTCAGGGATTTTTAGGCGTGTACCAGTCATGTCCTGCCAAAAGAGACTTAGGTCTCTTTTGAGACCTAATATATGATCAATATATGCAATATATGCAAGATATAGCAATATATGATCAAGAACCTTATTTTAAACCTGTTGAAAGGGACTAATTAGACTGAAGACATATCCTTTTGGTCTTCAGACCTTGTGAAAGCTGTGTTACTTAAGGACCTAAGGTCAATTTCAAACTCTTGAGGGCTAAAAAGACATTTCCTGTTGGGAAATTACATAACAAATTACTGTGGATTTTCTCTACTTTCCTCACTATTATTTTTGATAGCCACTGTTGACAGAAAAGAACCTCAACTTGGTGATTTAACAGACTGATCCAACATCCTATATCTCATCAACATTGTCATAAGGTCAGACTGAAGACATGCCTTTCTGCTCATCACATCAAGGTTTTAGCTTATTTTATATGGAACACAGTTTGCAGTACTTACTTCTGGTTCTTCTTCCAAAAATAGCAGGTCAAGGCTATGAGCAGAACAGCTGTGAAAGCACCAACACCAGCTCCAACTTTTAGCCAAAAATCCACTGTTTCACAAGTGCTGGTCCTTTTTTCTGGCAAGGGAACCCCTTTAATGCAATGCTTTGGCTCATTCCATACATACAAGGTTTCCTTTCAAACAGAAAACACCAAAAAGTGAGCTGCTTGTAGGAAAAGAGAGAACCATTTAGAGGTGATGAAAACAAGCTGTTTCGAAGTAAAAACGTTAGACATCTTTTCAATCTAAGTAAAACAAAACCTGTGCTTCAGGTTTTCTGACTATGTGGAGTCATACTGTCTACTCAATTGTTCCCTTGATTGTGCCTGCAGGTTCGGGCATGTCAAAAAGATTTCCTCTTCCTTACTGCACTTCAGCTGGTGCAATACAGGTTGGACAGCAGTTGTGGATATGTTGTGCCTCCATTGGAGCTGTTGATCAACAGGACAGTTCTGAAACTGTGAAAGGACTTTCTAACATTTGACTAAAGAAGGCATCAGAAAAAAAATTGCAAGCAAGGAAGGATGAATTTCTGAACGGAAATTCTAAATCCTTTCCTGGCCTGCTGCCGATGTTTATGGCTATAAAAGGCCTGAAGTTCTTTGGGCACTCCATTCTTCACAAATAACTTGCCTGCAAGTATGAATGCATACAGAGATCACATCCCTACCCCCACAGATGGTCAGCATAACCCAACTCTCCTCCAGGAACCACACTGCCATTGGCACCAATATCCCTGAGTCTCAACACAGCACCTCACCAACAGGACTTGAACCCAGCCAGATCAGTGCCTGGACTGAGACTTTCCAACTCTACCTGCACTTACATATCAATTTGGACACCAAACTTCAACAGACTCCAAGTTATACCCAAGACCAGGCTGGACAGGGCTTTGAGCAACCTGGTCTAGTGGGAGGTGTCCCTGCCTATGGCAGGAGGTCCCTTTCAATTCAAAGCCATTCTATGATTTGGAGACATGGGTCCTGTACCTGAAATCCTTTTTTGCAGGCTCCCTCAATCTCATGGTAATCTTGCTCCGTGCAGAGAGGGCAAGCTTCTGCACTTTCCCATACAAAGTAGAAAGTGCATCCATCACAGGTGCCCGCAGGGCATAAGCTAGGAGAAGAGCAAAGCTTAGTTATCACTTATGAAACACTCTGGGGTTTGTATCCTCACTCCACATTCTTCTGCTTAAGAATGGTAATGGTGAGTACAACAAATGTGTAAACATCCATCAAATCAGCAGATGGAAAAATATGGGGAAATATTTTTTCCCAGTTTGTAAAATGCTTTCTGAAGTGAAAACAGATGTTGGACTGTCAAAGGTCTAAGAGAACTGTAAAATAACAGTCCATTTCCTGGCAGTGAGTGCTACTCATGCACCTATGTGAGGAGAGAGAAGAGAGGAGAAAGAGGATAGACGAAGCCTTGGAGACAAGCAGAATTACTCCAGCATTTCACCAGCACATGCTAGCCCCACATGCATGTCTATCGATGTTCTCCTGCTCTGGCTGACTGTTCCACATGAATGCTGGTATCTGCTTCCTGCTGTTGTTCTAATGATGTCTCGGTGATTTTGTCCATATGGAATGGACTTGTCCTGTCATGGTTAATTACTGGAAGGATGTTCACCAGCTAATGAAGAGATAACAGCTTCTCTTAGTCTAAGAAAGACTAATGACCTTATTTTGTATTCAGTCTGCAGAAGAAAGTTGTACTCGCAATGGCAGAACATTCACACAGCTTTTGCTGATGACAATTACATCAGGTCTAAGAGCAGCAGTGTCCAAAAGTCCATGCAAGAAGCCAAGTCATTTAAATGTGAAATATATCCACACAGTAAAATGGATTTAGACTTTTTTTCCGGTATCATCTGGAAACCTGTTTATCTGATCTGAAGGACTGAAAAATACACAGCCCTAAAAGCCCATTCTGGCTTATCCTGATTCAAATAACTGAGAAGTGTCGTCTCTGGATTATGGAACTTTTATTTCGATGTACATGTCAAGAGCATTACAGACCTTTCTCCTCAATATCTTTCACCTTGTATTGTAACTTCATGTGATACTAAACACCATGTCTGAAAGATCAAGGAGTTACATGCATTATTATTTGACATGTATCAGATATCTCACTGCTTGAAAATAGCTGTCTGACTGCTGAGCTAATCAAAGGGGGTTAGGAAGGGAGAAGTCAACAGGAACTGAGATAAGGTACATCATGTCAGCTGTGTGCCATTTCTGCCCATGCTCACACTTTTAAAAGCAAGGTAGGTTACTCCTCCCTCACTATTAATGAGTTATAACAGCTCACACAGTGTTTAACCTTTAACACTAGAAGCACACCTGGATGATTTTCACACAGCAGCTGATAAATTGTGGCTTGTTGCCTGGCATAACTTGTAGTGTTTCAGGTCCTTAAAAAACTGGTGTAAGCATCTCCAAAGGTGCTCAGTCATCAATCATTCATCCATCACCTGTGAAGCAGATGTCTCTCTGCCTTCATTCAGGTGAGCATGGTTCACCCATCCCAAGAGGGACAGGGATCAAAGAGGATCCCACACTTCTCACACTGTTAGCTTTTGGGAAGAGGCCTTAAGTTTTGGGAAGGAGTATGAGCAAAAGGGCTATCAGCAGATTTATAGTAACATCCAAACAGGCTAAGATGGGTCTTTACACCCAAAAAGGAGGATTATCACAGTTGAGGGAAGCTTCTGAAGAAACACAGGGTATTGCTGAAGAGTAACAGAATGAATTCTTTTGGGTTTTGGTTTTGTGGGGTTTTTTTGTCTCTGCAATTTTTTAGGTGCAATCATAAACAGGACTTTGGATGAAAGAAGTTTCTTGAAGTCACTCGAATCAGAATGAAGAGAAAAAAGTTCAAGCAAATTAAACGCAACTGGTACAAGAGGTCCAGGATACAAACTGTAGTGATGACACACATAAATTAATACTTATAGAACTTGAACTAGACAGACTCAGGGCTCATATACGTATTGAAATAGCAGATTTCATAGTTCCAAGGACAGGTTGCTCTTTTTCAAAAAAATATCACTTTGTGCACAGCTACTGCTGTAAATCAAGGAAGGAAAACTACCTCTCAAAGCCCCAAGTAGGCAGCTCTAATCAGGAGGCCAAAGATCAAAATAAGGAACTGAAAAAAATGAGAAGACAAGAAAATATCACTACATTTTCTTTTGGCTTTAAGTTTGGAACAACCTCCATGAGCTCTAACTTCTCTCACCACACAGCCTGAATATAGAGCAGCTGGTCCGCTGAGAGATGATGGACACAGGTGCCATTCATCTACAAGAAATGAGTGAGACCTCCTGGGTGGTTGATGAGGGAGACAGCACTCATCATTGCTATTAAGTATAAAACTACTTATGAGTTTTGTAAAGATTGCCTGAGGAGAAAGGTATTTTTGACAGTACTAGTATATAAATCCTTGAATACCTGGGCACAGAAAGCTCTCCTTGGTCTTGTTTGTTGGGGTTGCATCTCATTGTCACAACAGTTGCACGGCCATTTTCACAGGAGGTTGTCACTGTTGAAGACCTAATGTCAAACAAGAAGAGAACTGTAATATGTTTCCAGTACAGTAAATACATGTTGCTCTTTCATAGGTCGCTGTCCATTCATGCAACTACAGTACTAAAGAAATACCCTTTACCACAGCACTTTTGCCTTTGGCAGCTGCAAGAAAGAAAAAGAAAAAAAAGAGCAACAGAAGCAGGGTAGGTTTTGCCACTTCATTTATATCTCAAAGTGTCCAGAGATGCCTCTCAGCAAACTCCTCTGTTTATCTAGCTAGTTTGAATTCTGATGAGTGAAGGAATAAACCTGCAAAGACAATCACAGGTGCTCTGCTTGGTGTGTTACTCTGCTACAGTTTATGATGACTCCCTCCTCACCTAGTAATCTGGCAACCACACAGTCCTGAAATAGCACAAGGCAAAGGGGATTCAGAAAATGGACCTTATTCCAACATGATAGACATCGTAAGCCAAATTCATATTATACTCAAAGTAGAGTCACTGGTGTGGGGTTCAGTTTGCAGAATGAGACATGTAATTTAAGTATTCACATATGCCAAAAGTGTTGATATCCAAAGTGCAATAGCCAGTTAAAATCTATCACTAAAGATAACACAATATAGAGAGCCAATCAGTAGAACAAATACAGGTATGTGCCTTAAGATAACATGAATAGCCCCATGGGGTCCAGAGCTCAAGCTTAAAAATGCAGTTCACATGAAGAGACCAGCATGTAGACATTTTAATTGAGGTGATCATTGGGCTACTTCTTACCTAGGCTGAGGTGTTCTTTCTATGGAGGAAAGTGAAGACTAGGAAAAGCACACTAATTGTGCATTGGAACAATTATTTTTAACCTCGTTTAGTTCATTTGTATAATATCAAAGTAAATATAAATGAATGTGAAGTGCAACTGAAAGTGGACATATCAAAGCCATATATGAGAAATTATGGAAAGAAATGTGACACTGAAAGTGGCCCAGGGAAGAATCAAAGCTCTGTTATCACTCTACAGATCAAGTGCAATTTAGATTTGAGTGAACAGTGTTTGCTGATTTCATATGATGATCTTCAACATGCCAATCAACACCAGCCACATACTGATTAAAGTGATAAAGATTAAAGATGTATTAAAGATCTCCCCCTCACTGTTTTAGTTTCCTTTAAAGAAATGAATAAATTATTCGTAATAAACAGTATTTTTTACCTACTTGTAAAAGAAATGTACATCAGGTATTTTGATTGGAGATGGAGGAAACATATCTGTCTTGACGCTGATATTTTCCAGCATTGTTTCAACAGTAGCTCCTAAAGTTTGAGAAGGAAAAAAAAAAAAAAAAAAAAAAAAAAAGGAACAAGCTAAGAATGAATTTCTGAGGGGTTCACATGTAGTCTTTTCTCACTTTGAAAGGTATGGGTGTCACTTAATAGCCTTTAATGACATTACTATACATTATACACTTTCTTCTAACCAAGCTTTGCAGATTTGCATGTTCCTCATACAGTCTGATTGCCTCATAGAGGCTAACAATATAAAAGATTAATAAAACACCACCATTGTAAACATGTTTTACTCTTTTTATTAAATTAAAGCAATCATGGGGTATTACAGAATCATAAAATAATTTAAGTTGGGAAAGGACAGCTAAAGATACCTGATCCAATAAACTGTTCAAAGCATATGCCTTGAAGCCTAACACGCCACTCATAGCAATGTAACAGCCTGAGCAACCTGCAGTACTGTGGGAGAAAAACTGAAAGACGCAATGACAAGATTCAGAAGGATTAAGGAGTCATAGGCAAGTCTTGATGGCACATTTTGGAACAAGTGACAAACTGGTACGTGGAACAACACAGGATACACAGGTCTGTGTGGATTTTGGAGAAGAGCTGAAACAGAGGAAAATTATGTAACCAAAGATCTCAGAGATCCTTCCTTTCAATCCCATGAACCAAAGAAGACAGAAAATATGGGTGCTGTACTGCAACATCTACAAAGAAGAGGGAGCTGTACAAATGGGACAGGCTACGTTATTATAAGGTAAAAAATTGCTAGAGCAACAAGAAAAAGTGGTAGCAGCCAGAAAATGGTGGAAGATGGGAAAGACCAAAGAAAAGAAGTTTTCCACTTGTTCTTGCAACAGTTCAAACAGCCTAGCTGAATTCTTAGGACTCTGACTTGACTGACATTACATTTGGGAAGATGATTCACAAAGCTGGAAAATCTACGTCTGTTTATAACCCTTTTAGGTAGGAACAGTAGATAACAAAGGTGATAGTTTGCACTAGACACTACTAACTGGTGTAGGACAAGTCAGAGCGAAGGACTGTGAAAGCACATGGATCAATGCGCTCAGTGACATTACTCAGGAAGGCTTGCAAATGAGGGATAGCTACAGAGCACCACATCAACAGACAGAACACAATGAGCTGTGCCTCAGCTATCATCAGGAGCATGTGCAGAAACATATCAGGTTGTTGTGAAGGGGCCTCTGTTCTGAGAACATATGCTGACATCAGCAAGAATGATCATTTCCTCTCATCAAAGACATTGCATTGAACACAGGGTAAATTAAATTTGGATTGCAACACAACAGAGAGATTATCTACTCACTAGACTAGAAGATGATAGCTTCTAGGGACCTTATTAGATTCAACATAAGCAATGAGAGATTATTTCCATCCAATATGCAGTACTGTAGAGATGGCATCTCAGAGTGCAGTTTCTCCAAAAATAAGAACACTAGAAGCAAAATCAAGTGTGAAAAAAACCCCATGTCATTCTCCAGAGGATATTAATTATATGGCAAAAAAAGCCACAATGACTCTCTCAAGAATGACAATAGCTTTAACTAAGAGTCCACCTTGGATCAGAACAGCAGTAAAAGAGCAATTCAAATAAAAACATTGGCACAAGCTTAATGGAGGGAAATAGAGAATCAAATAAAATCAGAAGTTGTGAGTTACAGAAAAATTATAATAGATGTTAGAGGCTTCAGGGAAAAGTCTGTGTTTGGAAGCACTAGAAAAATTGTAAGTTTGGAGCTCTTTTTAGAAACTCTAGAAATAAAAGTATATCTTATGGATTGGAAAGGCAAACTCCAACCATTTCCAAATGTAACATTTATGATAAAGAAAAAGCAGCAGAAGAGCTTGATATGTTTTCTCTATATTAGGAAAAAATCCGGACTATCTCCCCGCTTTCCAAGACAATGAATGAACACCTCGTTCCTTCAATGGCAGGAGAAGATATTGGCATCTACTTGGCACGCACACTTATAAACCAGCAAACCCATACGTAAGAGTGACCTTTAACAGAGCTCTGAATGACAGAGAAATGTCAAAAGACTGATGGAGAGCAGATATGGTGAACCAAATTATAATGTGGCTAAAGCGATGAGACAAAATAACGGAAGATGGATTTCATCACATAATGAGTGGCAGTCAATGTGAACTTATGAAGAAACAGTCTTGTTGAACAAATCTGATTTCATTCCTTGCGTGCTGATGAATTTGGTTGCTAAAGAGAATTATGTAAATTTATCAAGTATTTCACTAATTACCACATAAGATTCTAATTAAAAAGTTAGCAGTGTAATATCAATTAAGTCCACATTCTGGATTAAAACTTATTTAACTAACTAATTAAAAAATTATCTGTCTGTGGGAAATTGTCATCAAATGTAGTATGTCTCCAGACTTCTCTAGGCATTGATATTGGAGTCCCAAAATGCAAGATTATGATCAGAGATCTGCAAATAACTATATAATCACTGTTGGTGAAGTGTGGAGATGAGAGAAAGATTAAGAGAAATACACAGCAACTTAGTTCAATTGGTATGCTGGTCCCAATCTAACTAAATATATTTTAGTGTAGACAAGTGCTGCAAGTGGTGAAGGCCAGTCCTAAGGAAGAGAGTCTTTCCCTGGGATGCAAAAAGCCATCATGAAATCCCATGAGTCTGGAGAAAGAAGGGCCCGGGTATTCCATCTCTGCATGTAAATACAAATACAGAACCAACTTTTATTGTCATTATAGTGAATTAAATACTGGAATATTATTCCATTCTGATGCTCATGCTTTAAGAAAATATAATAACAAGCTACAGAGGCTGCAGAAAGAGCCTCAAAAATTATTCAAATGCTTGAAAGAAATACATGATAGTGAGAGACTTAGAACAACTCAGTCTACTCCAAAAGAGGAGACTGGGGAGGGTGTGATGATTCCAGTACACAAAATAATTATCCAAGGAGGAAAATGTGGGTGTGAAATGGTGAAAAAATAACAAGAAAGATGAAAACTGAAGCCAGGCAAATTCAAACAGGAAGCAAGTTTGTTTTAATACAAAATATAGAGAAGGTGTTCGACCAGTGGGGGGGAAAAAAAAAAAAAAAAGACCAATGACTATGGCAAAGTTTTTCTTTCTGGCAGTCTTACGAGTCCAGGTTGAATGCTCTTCCAAAGATGTGCTTTTGTCAAACACGAGTTTCTGGGCTCTGTGCCAGGGAGAAAGTACAGGCACTCAGTGCCTGTAATGGATAGGTGAGCAGACTAAATGACTCATTGTCTAATCTGGCCTCAGACTCTGGGAACTTGTAAACCAGAGCAGTGCAAGACTTAATGATGTGCACAGCTCCATGTTGCCCCAAGCCTCCTCCTTCCTTGCCTAATTATGTCCCAGTATCAGCTTCTTCTGAAATGGCCTGAGCAGGGACTTGGCATGGGCAGAAACAATTGGACTAATGTGACTACTACAGTCTTGCCCCACACGGGGGGGGTAGGAAACATGAAAGAATACCAATGCTTTTTAATTACATTCTCCAGATTTTTGTGTTGAAATTCTATGCACCATGGGACCCACCAGACCAAAGTAGGTGAACAAAAACAGTGAACAGTGAACAAGCAGTGTTCCCAAAAATAGGGACAGACATGGAAAACAAAGAATGGGGACAGCCCTTACTCTTCTCCTCCAGCCATCAGCTGAGCTGAAACAGCAGCAAAAATCAATGGCATCTGTCCAGTTCTGCTTCACAGCTCAGGAACAAGTGGGACTGAATCTTGGGCTGCCCCTTCACTCTTCCCTCAAGGTAATGCAGCACTGCTGAGCTGAAAGGATTCACTCTGCAGCCCTAAATACATGAGAGTACATCCATGATAACAATAAGCAGAAGACAATCCATGTACCTAAGAACCTGTCAGCAAGGCTGTTGGACTGCAGAGCCAGGGCTGTTCGGAAACCCTTGCTGTCTGATGGGATGATGGTGGACTGACAGACAAAAGCTCCCACAAAATTGGAAAAATCTTCTGATTCTGCAACCATGTCCTTCAGAGTAATGTCTGTGATATTGTCAGTGCAAACAGCCATCTTCTTCCCCTGTGGACAATCAGGAAAAAATGGGGAAATTGTTCGTTGTTCATAAGACATGAAAAATTCTGGGAGAGACTGCAAACTTCCTGACTGCAAACCAAGTGAGTTTCATTACCTCACCTTAGAAATAACTTGATAAGAGGGACAAATTGCAACAACATGTGCCATTGTGAAAGCTATGATTAAAGCCTTATGCAGATCCAGAAACACGATGTCACCTCTGGTGTGTGTCTCATCAGAAACCTATGCTACGAGGCACTCTTCTTTATCTTAACAGCACAGTGTTTACTTGCAGAGAATAATAAAATGGCTTACAAAAGAAAACTATATTACCCTTGTCTTTAAATTAATTACTGTAGAATACCTCTTTATTTGGGATTTAATCCAGATAAAAATATTTTCAAAGAACAAATACTTGAAATCCCTAAAAAGACAGATAGCCTTCAAGGCTATATTAATTTCACATGTGAAGACCAGTGCTAGAATCTCAGAGCAACAGCAATGAAAGACAAATCATGAGATTCAGTTATCCTGAAAAATATGCCAAGCACACATGACCTAATCATATGGTTGGTAGTACTGTGGTACCACCATAGTAGTTTGGGAAAATAAAGACCATATCCTTAAAGCAATGAGTGTATCTGTACCTTTCTGGATCTGTTTGTCAGCAGCTCTTATCCAGGTCGTGCTTAAAGGCACAATTAAGACTAAAAGTATACAAAGCACTGTAAAGAAATGTGACTGCTCATTTGCCACAACTCATGCAAACCCTTTGGTACATAGGAAAGAGACTTCAGAACTTTACAGGGCTGAACATTAATGTAAACTACGTGCATTGGCTTTCATGGGACAATACAAATCACTGGTACTGCTCCAAAACTTCCATTTATGTATGTGACAACATGTTCTGGTACAGCCCAATCCCCAGAGGGCAGAGACAGTTTGCACTCATGGACTAAACACATTTTTCTACCACTTTAAAAGGCTGCAGTCAAAGTTAGAAACAGGCTTGTGGGCCACTGGCAGAGAGAAGTGTCATGAAGGAAACATATGGAAAGAAGCTGGCAACTGAAGGACTCAGACTCTTCACTTGAGTTCCTTGGTGTCAACACAAGAAGGTCAGGGTTGTGACCCAAGTGCCTTGAAGGCACAAGAACTAAGGAAGGGATGTGACAGGGTTTTTCTCCTGAACATTATTTATGTCTGAAACACTCCTCTCTGATCTGGAAAATCATTTGGCTGCTCGAAAGTCCTCTTGCACCACCAAGCAAGTTACAGAGAGAATTGTTTTCATGGTGTCAGTGACAGCTCAGCTGTAGGAGAGTCTTTATCCTGTCTCAATGTGACACCACAGAGCATCAACACGGACAGCAAATTGGTTAATCCCCCCAACCCTCAGCACCAGCTGAGCTCACCTCATTCCCACACAGGCTTATGTTAAAGAAGTGGAAAAACTTGGTCCCTCGGGAGGTGAAGCTGGGTCCACTCATCAATGAGCCCACCTGGCTGAGGTTGCTAAAATCATAATTCAGGCTCTGGTTATCCTTGATGTACGATATCAGGCAGTCACTGAAGCAGGCAGAATGGTCCTTCAGAAAAGGAGAGGCATCCATTAAAGAGCAGTCATGGACCAGCAGCCAATCATTCACCTGGGAGTTAAAGCAAGCAGGTGCAGACAAGTATGCTTTCCTTTTTAAGGATGGACGGGAACTTTGTCCTGTTCCTGTAATTAACCTTTCCCTTGGGAGAATGCCTATTCCTGTTTCAGTCCCTTGCAATGACATATCACGACTTTAATGTTCCCTAAGCCTGGCCTTTCTGCTGTCTGCTGCATTAGCCAAGAAAATGCAGTTTCTTGCTTTGTTTTATTGTGGGTGCTTTTAGGAGCCCAATGTCCCAGCTTAAAGTCCTGTAGATAGATTAGAACATGGCCTCAGTTATGCTTGCATCTTGCAACAGAAAGATAAGAATAAGCTCAAGAAACAAGGACAGGCTGTGAACACAGCTGAAGACAGGCAAAATACAAACACATTGGAGCAGCTCTTCAGCTCCTTGCCAAAGGACAATGCATGTGATAAACGTTTATCTAGGCTTAAGGGCAATTTAAAATAAAAGGAACTTGCTACAGTTTTCTAAAGGCACAGAAACATCACCCAGCTGAGGAAGTCCCCGAGTTTAAAACAGCAGAGTCTGGGACAGTTTTAGGTGGCAGTAATGTATATGCTTGTCCTTGTTCTTACACTGTCCCCAGTACAGCTTCTTTAAATGAACCTTCTTTTGAGACAGTATGAGCGATTTTATCTTCTTATTGCATATTTACAAACAGAAATTAGACTAGGAACATATTTGGAAGAGTGGGATCACTGGTTATAATTATACTCCAGTGTTCACAAGGCACAAACCTGTAGGAAAGCACTAAAATTGGCCCTTTGAGTGCTTATATCCTAATAAAACCTGTCAGCCTATCACTTAGAGGCACTCATTTTCTGTACCTTAGTGCTCTTGCTGCCAGGCCCACATGGGATGCAGGCCTCTCTGCCATAGACCTGGTGGATGGACAGGAAGGTGTTGGCCGGACACTCCTTGCACTGGCTGGTCTCCTTCTCAATGTAGTGTCCTGATGGGCAGGGCACGCAGGATGAGCCAGACTGCTCAGAGCCCAGTGCACAGGCCCGGCAAGAAGAGGCGACTCCATCCACTGCATTGGTCACTGTGATGGAGTAGATCTTTGCCATGTCATTGATGAACTGTCTGCTCTGGAACGAGAGCCAAGGAAACCACTCTGGTATCATCATGCCATTGCATTTGGATACTAACCACAACTCTGTGTACCAGTGCACTGATTCAGGGATTGACCTATGCATGTGCTTGTCTTTCAACATGGATGGTTTCTCCACCACTGCTCCTACATCATGACAGCCATGAGCCCCTTACAAGATGCCTGTGAGCTTCAGTGGAGGGCAAGAGCTCTGGTGATGAATGTCCGAGGAAAGATGTTCTGTAAAGCCTTGTACATACAGAAGTACTTACATCTTGGCCCTCATTTATTCTCTGAAAGGCCCAGGTGAATGTGAAGGAAGCATTTTTGGAGATGATGTGAGTGTAGGATTGTTTCTCTTTACTTCTTTCCCATGATTCCACCACATTGGTATTTTTTCGATTAACATCCTATAAAAAGGACATAAATTTAAAAAAAAATGAAGATAGCAGCAGCATAGTTCTTTCAGGTTTTAAATTCTGTTTATGTGTAAATGCAGGTACTAGAGCACAGAAAGGGGGAGACCAAAATTCAGAGAAAAATTGTAGTTTCCACCATGTTCAGATACTTACTTTGTTGATGTCTCTAGTGAAACAGAACTGAGTCCAGTAAGACACGGTCAAAAGTTTATACAAGGAAAAACCTGTTCAGTCTATGTGTGTGCTTCTTACTCTCCATCAGCTGTAAATGCTCCAGTGCTTTCCCTTTAAAACATTATTTTCAATTACCACTGAAGGTAGATTTTTTTAAAATTACCACCCATCTGGGTCAAAGCAATCCCTGGCGTCAACACAGGCTGGGAGATGGTGTGATTTAGAGGAGCCATGCCAAGAAGGACTTGGTGGTACTGGTGGATGGAAAAACAAATGTGAGTCAGCAACATGCTCTTACAGCCCCGAAGGCCAATAGCATCCTGGGCTGTATCAGAAGAAGTGTGGCCAGCTGACTACTCAAGGGAGGTGATTCTCAGAGAATTATCAGAAGTATGGGAAAAGGAAAATTGGGAAATTTAGACTTGATCCTGTCAGTGCCCTGGGGGATCAATAAGGCAGCAGACAGAATTTTGTTTGTGAAAGCAAAGTGTCATGTTTTTTACTTTCTTCATCTGCTCTGAAAGTTTTGCCTGTTGGTTTAAACGGGGGAAAATCTCGCTTTTTGGTGTCCAATGATTTCTATTAAAATAAGCAGATAACCAGGAATGGTTCATGACTTGTGGTGGAATTTTGTTATGTCACTCATTAAATCTTTTCTGCAAGGGCACCACAGAACTTAAACTAATGTCATACTTAACCTTATTTATCATAAACCAAGTGCATCTAATCATGCCTATGCAGAGGTATTAAAGTGACATGTGGAGTACCAGGCTCAGTCCTCAGTCATGGAGGGAGAAGTCTCACTTACTGCCATAAAATACAGCACACAATCTGCTGAACAGATGGTCTCAAAAATAAAAGTAATCCGTCCTAGTTCTGACCCAGTTGCTCCTGTCACTGATGTCGGAGGTCTGTTTAACAGAGAAGGAACAAAACATTTACAAGATGCTCTCCGGATAGGTAGCAGTCAATCCTTCAAATTGCTTTTCAAACAGCAAGGAAACCATCAAAGTCCTGTCACATTAAACCTGCCCTTGCAGAACTGCAGAGGCCAGGTTTGCAAAGCAGCTCTGCACTGCATATTGGGTGCAACAGAGTTATTTTTAAAATGTCTGACTTCTTTATGGTACAATTCCCTCCTTATAAGCAACATCCAAACTTGACCATATTGGTACGGAATCATTGCTTAAATGCATTACACGCTTTAATTAATTTACACCAATTTAGTTGCATCTATTCTCCACTAGCAGGAGAAGCCTTCAGGAGTTTCATGCAAACCAGAAGTATTCAGGGTGCTCCCCTACAAAGTACTAAACAGTAAACTGGCACATGCCAAGATTTTCCACAGATGTGTTTCTTGCTTCTTTTATTTTAATTCCTATTGTCCATACTAGCTGATCAGACACAATTGGAATTTATTATTTTTTCCAAAATAAAAGAGTCAGTCATTGGAATAATCTCCCCAAGGAAGTGGTGGAGTCCCCAACATCAGAAACTTCTAAGGTTCAGCTGGACAGGGTGATGGGCCATCATGTCTACACCATGCTTTTGCCAAGAATGGTTGGATGAGATGATTCTTGAGGTCCCTTCCAATCTGGGATACTATGGTTGATTCTATGATATACTGATTGAAAAATCAAGGTTTGCTGATTGGGTGTAAGAAGTCACAATTCCCTCAGCTGAGATACAGCAAATGGAGGGTGAGGTTCATTTTGCCATACCTTACCTGTCTTAATATTTGGCACCTTTCTGAGTTAGGAGTCTAGGCTCACTCTTTCAACAAAGAGTCACAAGCACATCAAGCAGCTATTTCGTCCTGTCTGAGGTCTAGGAGAGGGGAGGTGGGATATCCTGCTCTCCTGTTGTGCCTGAAACTCTCCAGTGGCTCCAGGGAAAGCACAGACTGCGCAGGATGCCCAGAGCCACAGAACAAAGTAACTTGGGCTTCCATAAAGTACCTTCAGGGTGGGCACCAGTATCCACCTCATGGCAGGTTTAGATGGTTTCTTTGGAATAATTTAGAAACAGAGGGACGTGAATACTTTTTCTCAGTTTCCAGACAGCCAACCAGCTGGCATCTCAGACTGAAGCAAACACTACTAAAAACCACAGTCTCACAGAATCATCTGCAGCAATCTGCTGACGAGGGACACAGGAATAAAATCCAAGTTCCTCTTGTCTCTCATTCATGATGTCATTGCACTTCAGAAATGAAAAAACAGTTCATTCCAGGGGTAATGTGAAATAGGTCTAAGAGACTGAGGTAAATAAGAAATAGATGAAAAAAAAAAAAAAAATCCTGCTCCTTACTTAAATCCTGGGATGTGCAGGTTCAAGATAAGATAGTCATTGTCAGAGCCTCCTGCCCCACTCTGGATGTGATCACCAGCGACTTCCCAACCTTCACAGGACAAAAAAATAAATTTAAAAAATCAAGAAATGGATGTTTCTGGGTCATATGCCAAAAAGATTTCAAAATTACCATACCTTTTTAAGCAATTCAGTACTTTAGTACATTTTAAAGATGTCTAGTATAAACTACAGAACAGTATAATAATGTTTTTGAATGAAAAATTTTAGTAATTGTATGAACTGGTGAATTTATAGGCAGATGTCACCTTGAAACCAGCAAAGCAATTGAAATGCTTTGACCTGTGCTGCACCGCTCAAGTGGGATGATCCATCTGATCTCTTCCAGCCTTAAAGCAGATGAATCAATGAATCTATGTGTTAAACATTAAGCATATACTTCAGTGCCTCTCTGTTCAACATGCATAATTCATCAGCTTGACAGGGTGGATCAGACTGAGGAAAGTCTTTAAGAGAGAGCTAGAGGTGGGAGAAATCCTGAATGGGATCATTTTCACCAGTGAGCTGTGACTGCTCTCTGCTGCCATTTTAGCACATCTGCAGAGAGAAAGCTCTGAGTGCTAAATGAACAGAATCACAGACTTTAGTTAAGTTGTCTGAAAGAATTGTGTGGCCTCCTTGGGCATAGTTATCAGAAAACATGAAAGGAGATAAACCAGAGAGAAGTCACATAGTTGTGTTTATTTCAGTGGGTATATTCAGATGCAACAAAGTCTACGGTGGGATATGTCCTTGGCTAAGGAAGGGACTTCACAGAGGCTTCAGGAGCTGCCCTCTCCTGGTATCCAAGAGAATTTTTATACCTTTTTTGTGATACTGCGACATTTCTTCCTACAGGAAATTTTAAGCCTGGTGCAAGTAAACAAAAGGGGGAAACAGTGTTGTGACTCATGTGATAAAGAGCATACTCATTTTGATGGGTGCTCCCTTACAACAGTGATCAGCACTGGAGAAAAACAGGCACATAACAGCACAGGCAGTTTGGCTCACCGTTCATCCCATCACACTTTGAGTTCCCTACATTAAAGCAAGACGTCTTCATGTTGGCTGGCAGGATGTTCCACCACTTGTACTCAAAACCAAGAGCTGGTTCTGTCCCAGCAGGGCAGGCTTTGCACTCTACAGGGCAAGAGGGCAGGAAAAGGAAATCACATGGCCAAAGCACATCTCAAACAGTGTTTTAAAGAACATAGATATTACTTTTGTCACTCTCTAGGGCAAGTAATGAGCAAAGAAAATACTATATAATATAGAAAATAATATAATCAAATCATCAAAGACTTATCAGGACCAGAAGAGTGGAAATCAGACTGACATTTTATAAACTGCAGATCACAACCCTGTGGTAAGTAATCAGCAACTGACCTCTCAATCCACACTTCATTTTTAATGGCTTCTGCTGAAGGTTTGAACATACTGGTAAACAAGAGCTCTCACAAAATGCTGTAGGTGACCACTGGATGTGTCAGAACTGACAAGCCAGAGTTTAGGCTAGACAATGTTGGCAGGGTACTGACAATGTTGACAGTGTTTAAAATTATATTTTCACAGGGAAGAACTTGTCATGGACAGGAGAATGGGTGAGGACAAATTACTGATTGTAAAAGTTCTGATTTCCTCCTCAGAATCCATTAATATAACCCTCAG
Organism: Megaceryle maxima; assembly: GCA_024605025.1. Classification (NCBI taxonomy): domain Eukaryota; kingdom Metazoa; phylum Chordata; class Aves; order Coraciiformes; family Cerylidae; genus Megaceryle; species Megaceryle maxima. The sequence goes on from JANHGN010023428.1 coordinate 59,051, forward strand.
GATGTTTGGGTCAGCCAAGAAATGCACCGAGAACACAGCAGGTCTACTTAGAGCAGCAATCACTGTTAGGAAAGGACTTCAGAGAGAAAACAGATATCCAACTCCCTCTCTCTGATATTATTTAATATGCATTTTATGCAAAATGTACTCTGGCTTATGATGATGCGTCATTACACTAAGTCACATGCAAGCAGACAATTGCTTTTGGGGACAGAAGCTATTTGTTTGTGGACTCCTACCCTGTGTCCCATCCGAAAATGTGCCTGGTGGGCAAGGAGTACAGGAAGATGAGGCATTGTTGTAAAAGCCAGGATTGCAGGGTGGACAATCCTTCCTCTCTCCAGAAGGAGGTAGGGTCAATGCATTGGGGAGATCCTCTCTGCAGATCTTGGGTTCAATCCATTTGTACATGATCTGAGTCTGGAAGGAGAAGACACTGAGCTTTCATGATATATTACAAAGTTTTAGGACTAGATGCATCAATCAATGTCCCCCTTGCAAATTAAATTACATAATTCCCAGTGTTTTAGGCCTAAAACAGACCTTGCACCTCCAGGAATGGGAAGGGTAGAAAAGGGAAACAGAAGTGACTGGGTTCACAAGCAATTCCAAGATATAAAACGTTAAGAGTAAAGTAAAAATGTGAAGTTTAAAAACCAATTACTACTGTTCATTCCTATTTATCTAGTAAATTTTCCCATGAAAATGTTTCTGAGGAACATCAGATAAATAATTCTCACAACTGCATAAACAATCTCTGAATTTTAACCTGAATAAGCCAAAATATAACTTTTGCATTATAAAATCTTTTTATTGGGAAGGCATCTGTTAGCAGAGAACACCACAAGCTTTGCCTTTTTGGTCCATACTGGCCCGTTCTTTGAAAAGTCTTCAATTTCTCTCCAGACCTTTTTACCTACTGAGCAAGTGCCAAAATCATACAGGAGCTTTCCCAACCCATCTCCAGTCCCTCCACATCACATAAGGAGCAGTTTATGACCACTAATATGAGTCAGTCCTTGGCATTACCATATACAATGGTATCACTTCTCCATCATCACCTCTCTGAGGAGAAAAGTTTTCTGTCTTCAGGAAAAGGCTTAGGTGAGATGCATCACCCATGAACCTGAGTTTCAAATTACGCCTGACTTTGGGTTTATCCCTGAAAGTGTTTAATATCTCAAGATGAAAATTATCTGAGGTCCAAAGATGAGAAATCCAACTGGCAAGACCAAGTTAGCTACAGCTACCCCCTCCAGGTATTCCCACCCTTTGGTCTTATGAGAGCAATCAGAGATCCTTGAGGCCAGAGGCAACAGGTACAGAGTTTGACAAGGGAGATTTCACCTTATGAATTTGATGCAGGGCTCTGAGCACATGCTCCTGCCCTCCAGGGTGTTGAGCTGCTTGCACTCAAGGTTAGCCCTCTGATAACACAGAGCTCTTCAAGACGTATTGATCATCTTTGAAACTGTTTGAAAAGAAGCTGGAAGAAATCGCAGTGCAGGCTCAGGCCACAGCTTCTGGGAGCTGCAGTTAAGCTGATACTCTTGACTATTACCTGTGTCTGTGCTGTGTTGCAGCCATGCCTGTCCCAGACCATGTACCCTGGTTGACCCACACCCTGACCCATTGACTGGATGTCCCAGCTTGACCCTAGTTGTGCCTCATCACTATGGACTTGTCTGACAACCTTGACTGAATGTGGCTGCTGACTCTAAATCTACTTTGCTCACTTTGCTCAGGTATTGTGGGATGGTTCCTGCTGTCAGTGTGATATCTGCCCCTTGTGGATCAGCCTGCCCTTCCTGCTCCTGAGCACTTAGAGCTGTGTCATTTCTGTATTGCTCCAGAAATGCTTCTGCAGTATGAGGGTGCACAGCATTTAAAATAAAAATACTCAGGAGCTGGCAAAGTACCTGTGTGATTGCCCAGAGCCTGGACACTGTACACACTAAAGCAATCCCAGTGTGTCTGAGCAGAGAGAAAAGGGTCAGAGAGTGCCCGCAGCCACCCAGGGGAGGTTTCTGAGACTGAGGCTGAAGCAATCAGCCTGGGATTTTTAAAGCAGTAGGAAGGTGAAAAGTCAATAGGAATCAAGTGCCTAAATCTCCTGAGGCCCCTTGAACAGATGGAGTGGAGACAGCAGGAGTGAGACAACAAGATAATGCCCAATGAAAATCCTGGCTGCTTTTAATAAGCCCTGGATCAATAGGCCTTCAGGCTGGTGCTTTACAGCCACTGTTCACCTGAAGATGGGCTGCAGAGTAAGGGCCTCTCATTCAGCTGCATCACATGGAGAGATGGCTGCAGAGTATGGCAAACCTGGACCAAATTCCAGACATGCAGAGCACTAAAAGGTGAAAGCAGTCCTGAAAAACCAGCCAGTACCTGTGTGTCTATGACACACTTCATTGTTGCAACTGGAGGACAAAGGGTGTCTGCAAAAAGACCCACTCTGTATTATAATTATGTCCATCCGTGAAGAAAAAGGCCATTGAGGAGGCAGGAAGAGGGTCAATGGTAGGATGCTATTCAATGCCAGGGAGCCTTGAATTGCACAAAGAAATTACTGGGTAATCAGCAGGAGACTGCAATAAAAGCAGTACCTAGGGGTGTAGCAATGAACACTGCTGCTAATTCCTTGAGTCATTACAGGCAGTTAACGGAACAAGAATCAGTGCATCAAGCCCAGGTTGTAAAGCCTGTCAGCTCTGAGGCTAAATTCACTGATGCTTTGTTATTAAAGCACACAGAGTCTCATCTGCATTTTGGAACTGAGTGACTCAAAAATATTTGATCCTGACAGCAGATATTAGGCCAGCATCCTACAGGTGCTATGGATTTTGACTACTTGTCATTCCATCTGGATCTAAAAGAAATGGGAAAGGGAAAAGAAGAGACAAAACATGCCTGACTACATGTCCACATCTCTGTAGGCTCCATACCCTAGTAAACAGAGGAGTTTCTTCTCCAAATGCCACCAAAATCCTCACTTGACTGCTGGGACAAAGGGTTGAAGAATTTCAAAGTCAGCCTGCTCTACCAGCAGGTCAGTTCATGAGAGATCTAGTGGATTTCAGATCTCTGGGTGAAACAAGCTACTGAGGGTACAGGAGTTTTGAGCCATCCCATGAGACAAGCATACTATTAGCAGCTAATCTTTGCTGCTGCACATGAATACTCCCAGGCTATGTATATATAACTATTTCAACAGATCATGGGATCTTCTTTGATGCTAAAACTAAGGGACATGATATACATCATACCTGTGCAGCCAAACACTCTTCCACCTGAATTAGGTATGGTCCAATACTCCTATGCCATGGTAGCACCTGAACCATGCCTGGGCATTGCTGGGACAGGACAAGACAGAAGTATGCCAGGAAAGATTGCTAACAACTAAACAGTAGGGTTTATTCTGGGATGGTTCTTCACCCCGTGCTCCAACCCTGTTTATTTATGAGCACGGAGTTAGCACCAGTCAGACTAATCACAAGTGCAAGGAGCTTAGCATTTCACAACAGATCCCTTAAGCAGGCCCATAAGAGGTAGATGCTTACAGATGGATAAATGCTGGAGAGCAGGTAGCTAAAGGACAAGGCCAATGCCTCAAAGAGATTCAATGAAGGAGGCAAAACTGGGAAAGCAATTGGTAAAGAGATTTCTAGAAACTGTACCTTGTTTTCAAATCAAAAGATCACAGTAAGCTCAATGAGCTTAAAATAGTATTATATCTTCTACTTACTTTTCCTTCCTTATCACACGGGGTGTGGATCTGGAAAAAGTCTTTGTTTGTGCATGGAGGACGGTCCATACATGTACTGGATCCCTCATCTAAAAAGAAAAGGTAAGAAATGTGATGTTAAACTATCAAATGGTCCCTGGAAACAACAGTACCAAGCTTAAAATCTGGATATTAAAGTGAGTCAGCAGAAAAAATACAAAATAAGAATGAAAAATCAAACTCTTATTGGAGTCTACATGAACCTTCCCCTGAACTGAAGCAAGGGAACAGGGAAAATACCAGCTATACTTGTACTATCACACTGAAATTCATAGATTCGGTATAACCAGGGACTCATCCAAACAGTCCACTCCTTCACTAAGTAATTTGTGTAGTTTGCCAAGCATGGGAATATGTTCACACTTGATAAGGAACAAAAATACTCATTAGAAACTTCCTTACAACACTGGTCTAGTTTTTCCTTTCCACAGATATTTTTGCAAAATTTCCATTCCCACTATGAGCACAGGCACAGGTCCTCAAGCATTTACCATAACCTGTGATAGCAAGTGCTATGGTCAGTAACTGATTCTTCAAAATCTTTCTTGTAAAACACAAGGAAGAAAACTGAAGACATTTTGACCATGAAGAATTAATTATGCCCCTGTTATTTGATGATCATCAGCTAACCACAGCTGGGAGGACAAAAGACTTTGGAGGCTAGAGTTTGCAACTAGATCACCATGCCTTCTAATCACATAAGAGGCAGGGATAGGCCAGGAAAGGAGATTCCTCAAAATATGTTAAGTCTGAAGGCAGTGATGAAGCTAATTCATTGCCAACCAGTAACACATGTTACCACGAGAGGGCACAGCGTGACTGTTATTAACTTTTATAAGAACTCTTCTTTGAGGTCACAAAGATCTCCATTCCTTCATATTATCATAGATGACATTAGCCAAAACTGACTGTTGCCCTTGGCAACTTTTGGGTTGTCCTGCCTTCATCTCCCCTTTGCATATCAACTGGAGACTAACCTTCATTGTTGGATAAAACCATTCTCACATCAGCACACAGAAACAGTTTACCACCTTACATAGTCACTCTCTTGGTTTTGCTTAGCCCATTTGATTGATGTACCTGCATAATACATTTCTTCTTTACACTTGGTGCACTCTTTAGCTCCTTTCTCAGAATAAGTATTTCTTGGACACACCTGGCAGCCAGATGAACCTGGTTTGTCACTGAAGGTACCAGGCTTGCATGCGAAGCATTCAGACGTATATGCAACTCCTGTAAGATAAATTACAGGTAAACCATTGAAATATGGAGAGGTATGCACTGTAACTACTGCCTATCTCCTTACAGGGGAAAGCAAACCAGCTCCATAAAATAGCTTAAAAATCACAGACTTTCACCACTCACTTTAGACACTTTGGCTTAGATTCATAATTTAGATCTTTAATCTTTGCTCCTGGATGCAAGTCTGACCCATGTAAGAACCTTATATGACACTCCAAGTTGATTACACTTGTAAACAGGACCAAAAGAGCAATCCTAGATTAATTAAATTATTTAAATAGTAATTTAACCGTCATTCTTATGATTTATATAACCATTTATCACTGCTGAGAAGCTTATCAATAAGCACAGTCTTTCTCTAGTACATTAAAGAAAGCCTGTCCCTTCTTCTCTCTCTGTAATTGCTAAGCCAGACTCCTCCAGTAGACGGCATCATTTACCAGCTAAATTAATTTTTCAGCCTTTCCCTGACTTACAAAGTTTTGCTGTTCTGTTTGTATGCTTTAGAGGAGGAGACAGGGCACAAGGGGGCTAAAAAAAGCCACTTCAGTGCTGTAGGCACATCAAGTAGAAATGGCACTTGGCAAACACTGTGATGAAAGAGTAAGATAAGGCCTAAAAGGCAAATATCACTTACCTTCAATTGTGATGTTTTTCACCAGAACTGGTTTTACTACTTTGGAGCCCATGAGAATCCCTGTTGTTCTCCAGTATAATATATTGCTGCCCGATTTCAGAGTTACCTGCAACAATATGCATAACAGCAAACATCCCCTCAGCCATAGTTTTATTTCTTATTTCCACTACTCAGATTTCTTGCATCCTAGCAGCAATCCTGGCTTTTCTTAAGCTGATTAGTGAGTCAAGAAGTAACAGGGAGACAGATGGGCAGATGCTGCAGCGACATCTCCAAGGAGGACCAAAGTTTGCACCATAAAAAAGCTTCTCAACACCCCAGTTTTATGGAAAAACACCAAGAGCTGTTTCTGACCTTGTTGTAAGCAGAACTGGGAAAAAGCTGTTCCTGCCTTTATCCAGCTACCCCTGGCACTCAACTTTTATCTCTAGCTCTGTGTTAAGATATAGACAATAAGTTTGTTTTTAAAGCCTTGAGATACACTTTTATAAAGAAACCAAACATGACCCAGAGTTCAAAACTCCAGGCTCACAAGTAAGTATTGTTTACAGGCTTTAAAAACCAAGCTCTGTGTGCATCTAACACTACATCATGAACAGTAAGCCAGTCACAAACTGTGAATGTCCCCAGCAACAGTCCCATCCCTCCTTCTCATTTTTGACCCTGAACAGCAGATGATACGCAGAAAACAACCTGTTTTCCAACTGCCTTGACCTACTTGTCTTCACGATGTCATTCAGCAAGCAGCTACTCAACCCCTATGCTGGCACAGAAAGGGTGGTTGGGATAAGGGGCAGGAGGCAGACACAACCACTTCATGCAACAACAGCATTGGTTGCTGCTGCCTTCAACTCACCTGTGTAACTACAGTATTACTCTACTCACTAAAAGCAGCAGGTTTGCCTGGTCTACAAAACTGTACCATAACTACTAGACCAGTACAAGGCTCCTACTGCCAACACAGTGATACTGGCCTAAAGGTGCCGTATTTTCACACAGGAAGAGGGTTAAACTATCAGCATAAGGATCCAGGATAATGAGATTCACAGCAATACTGAACAGGCCTGTTAGGACCATAGTTTTTATTCATCCAGGATAAAGAGTCAAAAAATCCAGGAAATTGAAAATACAGCATATTCTACCTCCCACTCCTCAAACAACAGTTATCCAGGGGGGTAGAGGAGGGCTGGGCTGCTGCAGGTAATGGCAGAACTGGGACCATATAGAACCAAACAGCATGCTGTGTGGTGTAGAGTTATCCAACATCAGCTCTGCTGCAGCACAACTAGTATGCTGAAAGCAGAGGCTGCAGTAACAAGAAAACTGGGCTCAGAGAAGCCATGATGACAGGATTTGTATTGCAGATGAAAGCCTTGAGGTGAGCCAGAATAATCAACTCACCTAGCTTGTGTGTCTACATTTTGGTCAGGCATCCGTATTCAGTGGACACACTTGCACATGCCAGATGATGAGCTCAGATGGTAACATCTCCCGTGCAGACACTGTCTACATCTCTCAGCTTACCAAAGTTGATGCCCTGGCCTTGGGATCTACCTCTCAGCCTGTGTCATCCACCCCTACTCACTCAGCCCTACTGCCTCACAATGTGATGCATGCAGGTTTTTCACCTGAGCTAACAGGCACTGCCAATCAGAGCTGGCTCAAAAATATGGTTTCTCCTCCAGAAGGATAAGCAGAACATGGAAAATGGAGACCGAGCTGCTGTCTATGCCCATAAAAAGCTTTTTACTTCTGGCATAATGTCACCTATGCTAGGGCCTTGCTGGAATAGCTCTGGGAATTAGGGTACGATGGTATAGTGGAAGGCAGGTGTCATTATGAGTTAATGAATTGATCTAAACACGGTATGTGCACAAAGCAAATGTGGCCAGTTGGGTCATAGGCCAGACAAAGTGCTGCTGCTCCCAACATGGACATGGTCTTATCAGTGCTTCAGAAGCCACCCTGGGGCTGCCACCTTGCTTTTCAACCAGGTAAGTCACCACAGAGCACAAGTTGAGTGCAGTCCACCTCTTCTGCACACACTTGCTAATACAGTGCCCATCCTGCCTGCCTCCACATACACACGCTGCTCCCGACACTCTGCTGAGGAACAGGGAACAATCTTGTCTTCTCAAGAGCAAACAACTGCTGTAGAAAATTTCAATTACAGTCATGCAGAGTGATTGTGGTGTGCGGATTTGCATAAATCTTTTTAATCTCATAAAGCACATGATTCAAAGTCCAGGGAAATCAATACAAAGTCTTGCATTTATATCACTTCCTCTGGAATCAGTCCCTTAGAGATGTTGGTGGCTTTGCCCTCTGTGCTAGGAATGCTGTGTTTCTTCAGATGCATTTGCAGGATCTGGCCCTCACCTGCTGTCAGCTCAGAGAAAAATCACTGACATATATAAATGGGAATAAAGCTTCATGGAAGATTTTTTTGCACACTTACCGAGTGAGAGCCCCATTCACCATTGTCTGTTAGCTTCACCCACTTGTCTGCTGTAGACTCCATCTCTTTGCACTGGTCATTTTGTATCTGTTAATAAAAACACGAGATCAGTGACCATAATCAGATGCATCTCCCTGTCAGCATAATGACTGCTGGCTGGGAATTACAAGATTCTGCTTTGTACTTCTCGTCTACATATTTTAGACAGCAGCTGCCTTAGTAGTGGAAAGGTAAAAAACAAACAAACAAAAAACCAAAACCAACCAACCAACCAAACCAAACCAAACAAACAAAAAAACCACCTTTCAAAACCTGTTAGCAGCTTAACATGCAGAGGAAAAAAAGACCAGGAGGAGAAGATCTCAGCCTTGTCCTGAGCTATCTGGTCAGACTCGGATGCTAGGCATATTGTCTTGGCTGCTTCCTCCTTCTGAGCCCACCAAGACCCAATTCTATAAAATCACAAGGCTTCTAAGTCAGAAGGGAGGTAGGAATGGATGGGCCAAAGCTAGAGCTTCTGTCTCTGCAGCAAATATCTGCTATGTCTTTGGTTCCCTGTCACCTGACCTCACTAGGCATGAGAGTAACATTATCAAGGGAGACGCAACATGCCATGGAGAGTCTGCCCTGGCAGAAGTGTGAGGCTGATTGTCCCTCGCCCAGGTCCAGCACAGCTCAGCAGCCTTTCCTTGGAGCAGGGTTTGGTGCATGGCCTCACAGCTGTCCACCTCTCTCTTCTTGTAACTTTGTTCTCTGAAGAAAAAGTATCAGGTCCATTTGAGACACAAGTTCAATTACTCAGCTTTTATTCCACCAGGGAAAAAGGCCAGTTCAACAGTTTCAGAAGATCTAGAGTTAAGCATCCTTCTCAAAGTTGCTCCACTAAAGCATGAAATAAGTCACATAAGCCCACATCCTCCAAAGCATCTGTGCACGTAATTCCCACATAGAGCAACAGCACTGAGAAAAAGAGAAGACATCTACGTAGAAGGTAGATCCCTAATTATCTTGTGCAATCTGAGCTACAGCATTTTTGTGCCTTGGTTCTGCAAAAAGGAGCTAAGAATATATAGTGTTTTCTCACAGGTGTAAAGGGCTTCAATGTACAAAAAGAGCCTGGGAAGGGGAGGCCGCAGAAGCACTGACTGTATAACAAGTAGCATCCAGACTTTCTTCCCATGTCTGAGGACATCTCCTCTCCTACTGATAGCGCAGCAGCCAGTGCCTGAGGAGACCAAAAACTTCACCATTTCGCAGCAACCTGCAAGCCACTGCAACTGAAATGCCATCATCCAGAGCTAAAGTGTCATTTTAAAATATATTTAAGTACAAAAAAATTCTGGAGATATAAAAAATGGACTTTCAGAGAAGTGTTAAATACAGTTTCCTTGAAATACTGAGGCTGAACAGGATTTATTTACATGGGCATTTCTATAAAGAACTGCACCACTACCTGCAGCTTGAACAGGGAATGATAAATTTAGGGAGGTGAATGAGTGGGATATGGATAAAAGTAATAATCAAAAAGCCATTTTTGAAGCCAGTTGTCAAAGAAACAATACATTTGCTCCATTATGGGAGCAGATCAGTCAGACAAGCTACAGAGCTAGGATTAATAACACAGGTACATTCATCTGACAGAAGAAAGCATATATGATGCTTTCTCCCCATGAAGAAGGCAGGATGGTTTAATATAAAACTGAAATGGGTAAATAATATTGCTTGCACTGTTATAAAAGCAATATATTGCACTGATGTAGCAGCAAGAGGGTGCCTCCAACAGGTTATTTTTGTCTTCCTTTCCCATCTCTACCAAGGATAAGGATACCATATGCTTTTCTCCAAGCTTTAAGAAACATTTAGCAACACCAGCTAAGGCTTCTCACTCCTATGAGATACCATGAGCTGTATTTTTCAGGTGAAAACTCATCAGGTAGACAAAAAGGCAGTAACAGGAGACTAAAAATTTCCAGTCATATTCTGCTCTGAGTTACCCTTCCACTACATTTTTTTTCTGTCCCAAATGGCAGGTACAACATGACAAGGAAAGCAATGCAGATGTTGGTGGAAACTTCCAAAGTATCTCAGTGATGTGGGGCATCCACACCACATTGTGGAGCCTCATGCTAGAAACTCTCCAGCTCCCTGGACCACAACCAGTCCATCCACAAGGGCAGAGCAGGGTTGCCTTTCCCATTCTGGTCACTGCTGATCAAATTGTTCTAGTAATTCAGGTGCAATAATGATCCTCAGCCCCTCTGTTTCACAGTGCAGTCATGTCCCCAAAGCCTAATTCCTACTGAAAGTAATCTGAATTTTCACTCTTAAATCTCTTTGGAGAACTGTTGGTTTTGGTTTTCTCTTTTTTTTTTTTTTCTTTTTTTTCCTTCTTTTTTTTTTTGTTTTGGTTTGGTTTTTGGGGTGTTTTGTTTTGTTTTTTAAGGAACTCCCTTTTGTTTCTTCTCCTGTTTTTCATCTTAATTGCTATGACTCAAGCTGACCTTAAACTAAAGCTAAGGTTTCCACATCTTAATACCTCAGGTTTTAATTGCCTACCTTGGAAGAACTATTTATCAACATAATGTCCCTTCAAAGGCATCTCAAGTCAAACACCCCCAAACTGAAGCATATATCACTGACAGTTATCTCAAAAGAGGCTGGACTAACAGGGACAGTCATGACCCCTAATGGAAAAATCCCAGCAAACAGTAGAGGGGATCAACTTAGCCTAAGTTCTGAAGTGGAAATAAATGCCAAAAGGCAGCATAAGTGACAAAAAGAGAAGATATCTTGTTCAGCAACAACATGCTGTGGACATATGGGGAATGTACAGGGAGGAAAAAAATTGTTTTAATGGTCTTTATCTGTACTGAATTCTTACAATACATGATCAGATTCACCATATAAAAGGCCTTACAAAAAACTCAAAGAAGATGTTGTTGTCAATATACTGGTATTCAAAGAAGACAGAACCAGATTTCTTCAGGTGCACAGCATAGATGAGAGAAACTGTGCAGTCGTCCCTGTTCGACTCTATGTAATTCCCTCGAGGTGTCCACGAAGAGCTGATGAACATAAACAAAACAAGCCTCAGCTGAGATCACAGACACTGAGATTTTTCTTAAACTACTATACAAAAACATGTTACTTAATAAAGAACCCAGAATCCCCCAGTAGACAACTGCAGTGAATTTTCAATGTTACTACTGGATTATCATGTATTTTTCATGTAAATATAATACTCTTCATTAAAACCATGCATGGGAAAGGATATGGTGATACAAATCTAGGACCCAGAGTACACAGGAAAGGTTTATTATCCATTGGTTCAATGTACTTTCAATTACCCTCAGAAATATCCTTCTGCTACCACCATGGGTCTCTAAATAGGCTTTTATCCAAATTTACTATACCACGACCCTGGAGCTTTCCAGCTACAAACAAGATCAGCTCCAGTCTGGTCTTAGGCTCACTAGCTGCTGATAAGCCCAAGGAGACCATGATGATAACAAAGTGATGGCTAAAATTTCACTTCCCAGACACTCCTGTTTGTCATAACTCTGGTTACCCTCTGGAGAGCTTAGATAACTCATTAAGCTGGCTTTGTGCTGCTGAGCTATCTTAGATTTACCCAGGGCTGCGTAACCCAGGTGCAAAGAGAACTTCTTACTTGTTACAGCTGTCAGCTTTATTCTCAGCTGAGCCAACTGCCGTGTCCATGAAAGTTGCCACGTTGGAGAATCCTGCTGGCAGCTCATCCCACTCGTCAAACTTGATCCCACTGCCCAACGAGTAGGTCCCCTCTGCACATTTGCTGCACACCTGGTTCTTCATCTCTAAGTATTCGCCAGAGGCACAGGAGAAAGCTGGGGAGACAACCATTACCAACACATGAATGGAGAAATTAATGCTAATTGATTCCATTATTTTTTTTTGCCACTTAATTAATTAAGAGTGAACTGTCACTAACAGAACAGGAATGCCCCAGACCCAGGAAAACAACAGCTGAACTACCAGCATTGGCTGAAAAATTGAGATGTTCACCAGTGCCTGCTTTTTCACCGATGTGGCAGCACTGAAACCAAATCTCAGATGACAGCTCCTGATTTGCAGTTTGTCTCTGTTGGCAAAACAAGACTTAGAAATGAAATCTCTACCCACAGACTGTGTCCAAAAGCAATTTGCGAAAATGAGGGCTTGTAATACAATTCTCCTCACCCTTGCTCACCCACTTGTTACACCTTGAACTCAATTAAAACCACCAGCCCCTCAGAAGCAGAGCAGATTCTTATCACCCACTCATACAGTAGCTAAGAAGAGTGCACAACAACACACTGATGGTAATATAACACTACAAACCCCAGCTAAGAGTTGTACACCTAATCTAAGGCTCTCTCCACATCTGTCCTCACGTGGGCTGCCTACAAAGTGTTGAACATCTTGCCTCATAGACAAGGTGGTCTTGAAAAAGATTGTCAATGAACTTGTGTCTTGTAAAAGAGGATCTCTGATGAAGGTGAGATTAGCACACTATGAAAATAAACACTGGTTGCCAGCACAGCAAGGACAGTACTTAAACATATTTAACTAGGAAAAGTATAATGTAGAAGGAATGTTCACAAAGTGCTTTTTCTACTGATGTCTCTAAAATTAATTACTCCGCGTAACTATATGTCCCTTGTTCCTATCCGATCACATCTTCATCTGCTAAGGGAAGAATGTTCCCATTACACAGAGGAAACCTGGGCAGCAGCTGAAGTCCTGTATGCTCACAGAACCCCGTGTGTGTGATGGGAATCATAAATCCTGACCAGACCAGACACTCATTTCCACAGCAAAGCATCCCTCTTTCCCCCCGCCGTACTATGTCCTCTCTGAGACTGAACATCCTGGATGGAAACCAAATGGCAGCTTTCTGCAGAACATAATTCCTATGTTGCTTGCAGATTTTGAAACTGAACTGTGTCAGTCTAGCCAAAGCAGTAGCAATATATCCCAAGAAACGATGGGGTTTTTTTTATTGCTTCATGCATGCCACTTTGTGCAGTGACAGATATTTCATGCACCCACTTTGAGAGGCATAAACTAGTCTGAGAAACTGTAGGACGAGACCAGATTGCTAGCCAAAGTGGTGAAACTGGCCCAAAACAACTGATGCCAGTTGAAGTCCCAGCATATGCAGCTTTATAGAAGTGCTGGTGTTTAACTGCAGAAAAAACTTCTTTAACTGTGAGTAGTTTGATAAAAAACATGGCTGCACCAATTTCTATTTTAATCCAACTGCAGTTCAGGCTCCCAATTCTGCACCAGATACCAGAGAATTTCTTTATGTAATTGTCCTTGACGAGCAGCACTAGAATGGAGATAAAATGTCCATCTTGACGTAAAGATCTGACAAAGGGTCATTTTTCCCTCTTGGTCATGGAATTTGAACCAGTGTAATTCAAGCCACAGATCTGCTCACTGATGATGACTCAAGAAGGAAAGTGGGCAGAAGCCTAGCAAATATGGATACACAAGGAAATTCTGCCACAACGTATTTCTGTGGAAGACTGACAGATGGGCATAAAATCCACCCTCAGTCATGGCAAGTGGTTTTCTTAGGCAGTGACACATGACAGAGTGCTATGGTCAATGTCCCATCTGGCTACCTGCAGCCTCAGCTGAAGCCATACCTGCAGCTGAGGTCAGAAGCACAGCTTTTTTCAGGGACCTGGAGAAAAGTAGTGAGGAATTCCCCATATGTCTGAACTGAGACTGCACATTGTACAGCTTTTCACCTTAAATGCATAAAGGTATTTGGACTCACTGCTTTTAGCACTATTAATTAATCCTGCTTTATGTTTCTTTTGAAGAGTGCAGAGAGAAGCCATCACAAAGGGAAATAAAGAAGAAAGCTCTCTCATGACATATTCTAATCCTTAACAGTTTCAACATTTTATCCTAAGAAAGTTAAATGGCAAGAAACAGAGGTTTCTGCTCAACTATACTTTCCAGCTTTGTGAATTTCCAATAAGGAGTCAGTAACTGCAAGCAATTTGTTGCCATAATGAAGACACAGAAGGCAGCAGAGACTCCTTTTCTGTTGCAGTAAGGTTGAGCAGGAATTATTGTTTTAACCAAACTAATATATTTTAACTCTTTGAAACCTGATCATTTGAGAGGAAAAAAAAAAAAGCTATAAGAGATAAGGCAGGCTGCCAGGACACTGCCATCCAGTGCTCATCTTCCAGGAAAGAGATGAGCCGTTTTCTTCTTTAGGTGGGGAACTACCTTCCTTCCCTTTTCCAAGAATCACATTTCAAAGGCAGCAGTATTTCCTGTCAAAACACATAAGTCTGCAAGAAAACTAGCTCTGAGCATGCCAGCTGCTTGCCAGGTTCAATTTGGGGCTGAACGTGGCTAATGGTAACAGGAACCACTTTCGACATTGGAACAGATGCATCATTTGGTCTTGTTCCAGGTGGTTGGAAGCAGCTGGAGGGAGACGTGGAGGAAACACATTGTGTGATGAGCACGAAGATGGTCTCCTCTCCTAGTGACACATAACTTACTCTTCCAGCAAGAAGGGACATCAAAAGCCAGCCAAAACCTCTTTAATCTAAGCAGAATCAGTTCAGGAGCCCATCCCAGTTAGAGACAGGCAGGTAGTGGCCATGCCCAGAGGGACCCTGCAGAGAAGGTGGCCCCTGAGATGGGCCAGGAGGCACTTGCCCAGGGTGGAGACAGGGCACAGACAGATGACCCATCCCAGGGCACTAGTACTTTGCCTTGTTCATGGCTGCTCCATCTCACTAAGATGTAGCTGAGCACAAATCCAGCACTAACCAGTGACCGCTTGTCTACAGAAACAGTTGACATCACAGCACCACTGTGTTTGTGAGAGTGACACACACAAGGTGCTATCAGTGGGAAGGCCAGCATTGCCACATAGGAGGTTAAGGTGCAGTGTGCAGTTTCAGGAATCTAAATCATGTCTTTTAGGTGCGTGCTCTGATTCATCCCCCATTAAACTCTATCTCTTGCTTCAGAGTCCAGAGGAAAAATTAGTCTCCTGGCTTAGAGGTAGCCTTTGTGACCACTATATGCTCCCACCCCAAGATTTGTTTAAGCATTTGGTACTTAATTTTTAGAGAAAACATCTCTATTGAATATCTCCTTACATGTCTACCCTGTTTCAGAAAACAGAACCAAGACTGCTAAATCACATAGGCAATTCTGAAAATCTTTTCCAGAATCAACACTATTGATCCTGTTTGGACATCACTATTTCTCTCCTTCTTGACTCCAAGCTTTCCTATCACACCTTTAAAATGTCAGTTTGGGTGCTACACACCAACTTACACAGTGCAATGAGCATTATGAAAGCTGAATTTGATCTTTCTTTCTGCAAAGAAAACGAACTGTGAAACACATTTAAAGGTTTCATGACTTGCCCTGTCATGGGCACTTTTAAACCTGGAGGAACATTTCAGAGGCAGTTAGAAACAGCATGACATACGGTGGTGCTTGTGGTGCCTTCAGTAGCTCCAGTGAAGCCAATGCAATTACTGGTGCTTCACAGCTGTAGCTTTCTTAAAATAAATACAGAAGGAAAAAAAAAAAAAAAAAAAGTTGAGGTTTGGGCAGGTCACCAGTCTTGGTCACAAAAGATGCTGTAAAGTACTACTAGATGCTGCCTCAGGCAGCCACACACGTTCCTACACACATGCAATAAGGCTGACATCAGATTCACCTCATAAAAAATTAACAAGAGCTATGCTACTAATACCCACCAATACCATTGTATAAGTCTTGTCAAACAGACCTCATTCCATTCTTTAAAAGGATTACAAGTCGCTTGATAAAGATGACTGAGTCGATGTAATAGACTTAGGTTTCTAATATAGTTAACTTAGTTTTGCATGTCATTCTGACAAAGAAGTTAGCACCACACAATACTGGTAAGGCACATCTTAAATGGATTAAGAGCTGCCCTAGTAACATATCTCAGACAGGGCTGTTGGTGGGAAACCAGCACTGAGCAGGGAGGAAGGGGCAGTTCTGCCTGTCCCGGGACTGTGTCTGATGCCTGTCCACATTTTTATCAACCATCTGTATGCAAACAGAAAAGGAATGGTATCACAATTGGTGGGTGAAAGACTGTTGTCAAGCTTAAAACACATTGACTTCAAGTGGGCTTAACAGAATCAAAGGTAAAGACAAGCTGCTGAAGGCAAGGAGTGCCATCCCTGCCTGCAGAAAGCTGAAATATCCCAGAGAGCAACAAGCATGAGGGTCAGAGTGGACCCAACATTCATTAAGAGCTTCCACTGTCAAGACATGCAAAAAAGGTGATAGTGAGATCCATGGATATATTTAGAGGTGTGTAGGATGAAATGCACATTACATGTAAGAAGATCAGTCTACTATGGAATATAGCTGTGATTCAGCATTTTTAAGAGGTCAATACAAAACAAAAGGACTTCAAATGTTTTTAAAATTAAGGGTAATGTCTTGCAGTGAAAGATCCAAAGTGCTTAGTCTACTTAGTTTTTCAAAAGAAGATTGAGAGTCAGCTTGATTAATATATGAGTATCTCCAGGGGTAGAAAACACAGGATCCCACTGGATTCAAATCAAGCAAAAAAATGGAGAAGAAAATCTACCTTCTGGAAGCTGAATCTACACAAATTCAAATTGGAAATAATTCACACATTAAGAATGACTGATTTCTGCAACCATCTGTCATGGCATGTGATGGACCCTTTCTCAGGTGCTTCATACCATAACTGGACACCATATGGAAGAAAAGATCATGCCAAATACCAGTTACTGTCCTCAGCATCAGCCTTACTGGATGCATTTTAATGGTCTGCAAAGTCAATCTAGCAAACTTAATTAATCCCTGTCCTCTTAAACTCTGTGATTCAAGAGCAGTGGTCTCTTACTTCCCTCCTGGGACACACCACTAACGTGGGGCATCCTGAAGCAGAAGCCCCGCCCACTGCGTAACCACTTCCAAGGAGTGCTTGCAATAGATTACTTTGCAGATAGCACTTTACAATCACTTTGCAGACATGGAAACAGTTCCCCAGAGGGCAAAACAGACCATAAATACAAGCTTGCCTCATTTGCCTTTTGACTGAAAGGCTCCAGGGTCAGGTTCTGCTCTTTAGTACACCTGTACC
The DNA here is from genome assembly GCA_024605025.1 of Megaceryle maxima. Lineage (NCBI taxonomy): Eukaryota > Metazoa > Chordata > Aves > Coraciiformes > Cerylidae > Megaceryle > Megaceryle maxima. The sequence continues at coordinate 76,344 of JANHGN010023428.1, forward strand.
CCTCCCAGTGATTTTAATGGACTAGGATCAATGTTAGTTGGCACATATTTCTTCTAGTAACTGACCCTAACAATCTCACATTGCTTAACTTTCTGATGCAAGAGACCTTAATGCTCTGTATCCTCCAACACCAAACCTGTAACATACTCAATTGCTTTCCTCGTTTATGTAGTCCTGGCCACTCAGTTTTACACCTTCTCTCAGCTAGCTTCCCCCTCCCACACCTGTTTAGATACACAAGTTTAGATACTCCCACACAAGTTTAGATACTTATAGTATCTAAAACTGTTTCAGCTCTTCTGTTTATTCTGTAGCCAATGAGCGTGTGCACGTTTGTGTGTATCCTTCTGCGTCACCCTGGCTTTCGATACATTACAATTTAAAAAAGACACAGGACTGTATTTTGCCAGATTGTAACAGTAGAGGGGTGTATCAATGGAGAAATTCTACCCAAACCAGTGAAAATACACAGAAAAAAAAAAAAATCTCAAACACTGGCTTTCTATCTCTTCCCCCTCCATGACTACATTGTTCATCCAAAACCCCACTGCCTGGGATTCAGGTCAGACGCTGCTATCTCCTGCAGGCAGAGTCTGGGCTGAATTATCTCAGCTTCCCATGGGCAGCAGCAAAAACTGTAGCTCAGAAAGGAAATAAGAGGTTGCCAACATCACGGAGTTGTCCCTCTGAACAGCTGCTGAGTGCAGCAGACACATGCCACAAACCCAGAGGGGAAGATGTGGCCAAGGACAAGTACATAGAGACATCTGTTCAGCCATAGCATGGGACATCAGGGTCCACACAACGTGGAACCAAGGACCAACCAAAATATGTGAAGAGGAGAAAGTCAAAGAGGAAATTGTTGCTACATTATTAATGTTTCCTATAATCTCAGCCAGCTTCAGAATGTCTTCTGTGAATAATTTATATGAGGCTTCTCCAATAGTCTGTGAATAATTGATGCTCGTTTTCTTCAGTCATTATATCTCAATGTGTTACCAGGAACCAGACTGAATCTTAATTTAAGAAAAAGAGTCTGTCAAGGCTGTTTAGGCTTGAAATGTGATCACACTGAAAGTTGATGTAACTTGGGAAGAGTACCTTGTGTGGAAGAGACCCTTCCTTTTCTTAAGAGTAAATATTTTTCTCTTTTTATCCAAGAAATTGCAAAACAGAACAAGAGCTGTCTCCTATTTGACAGGAACAGTACCGCATTCCTCAGCTGGTCTGGCACATTGAACAGTTTTATTATCACTTTTTTTTTTTCATCATTTGGACACTGAGAAGTGTGATTTTGGAATGGGAATACACAGTAAATTCGTAAAAGTATGGCATAGATGAAGGAAAGCAGTCATCATCAAGATGTTAGCAACCACATTTGCTGTCAGGGTTACCACAACCATCCTAGTGGCTCATCACTGGAGGTAGCATGAAACATACCTTCAGGTGACTGAGTAGCTATTCAGGCTCCAGTGGCTCCATCATGCTTATTTTGCTTGCTCACCAGACAAAGTAGTTGGTGCAAATGGCTTCTAGTGCCATTTGAGATGTCCTCTGCATGTACACGTGTGCATATACACAGTGCTTTCCTCTCATCCCTCAGTAAAGCCATAGCAAATCTCAAGGTCTTTCCAGCTGCTTTCCCATTGAAAGGGAAATCAGTGACTCAGAAGAAGCAGTGTTTAACTTACTTAATTGCAAAGTGTACACAAATAGGGTGAAGAAATCATCAAAAGATAATATGACCAACCTTTCTCTTGAAGTCTCATTACACACATGAACATAAAATTCCTCATAACTCTTCTCCAGCAATTAATCTCTGTGGGTCCAGTGCAAACTCTTCTGCTTTTTTAATTATTTACCAGAAACTGTGCTTCAAAAAGCCAAGAACAGGACCTTTTTTCTGCAAACAGTGTATTGTTCATGCACAGAGGAGAAAAAAAAAAAGAAACACTACTTGTAAAACTGGGGTATCTCTCAGGATAACAATGCACATCAGGAAAACATCCAGATAGAAGTGCCATGGCAAAATGGAGCCTCATGCCTCAGTCCAGGTGAGAAACATAATGCCATCAATAAGACCCATCTTCCTGACTTGAGTTAGGAACATGTATTAGCAGGGATGCTCTAAGAGAATAGGAATAAACATCTGCTCGGGTGTTTTGCTAAATCACAGCCTTTTAGCTGCAACTCTCAAACTGTGCCACACCATGCTGGCTAAACATCTTTGCTACATGACAGCCTTGAATTAATTCCTCAGCTTCACAGTGTTCCTCAGAGCAGCCTCCTCTGCCATGTGCTAGTCCCCTCCCTAATGTGCTCTACTGGGAAACCCTTTCCTTTTCCTTTCAGAAAAGACATTAAAACTTTCCTAGGGATACAAAAGAAACTCAGGCAAAATTGAGTTGCCCAGTCCTGCAGGCCATACATACAGAAGTACCACTATAAAATCACAACTGAAATCTACTTCTTGCACATCTTGCTGTTCCTGTCAGAGACGGCTCCATGGACAGAGTTATATTATGTTTTCCTCTATCAGACAACCTTAATTGCTAAGGTAATACATGACAGGACATAGGCCAAATATATAGTATATCAAGAAATACTCAGATTCATTTGATTTCATGCCCACTGAGAATCCACCTCTTTGGTACTTAGGTTTGAGAGAGCAACCTTCCATATGCGACTCTTACATGTTGAAAGGAAGCTTCATGGCAGCCATACAACTGTACAAAAGACAGGGGAGAAGGGAAGGTGTTAGTTAAAATGAGGGAGGAGATCAGCATATACCATTAGAGTGAGTAATACTGAGGGTGGAGGAATGAAAGGGAAGATCTCCTGAATACGTTTTTGAACATTGTCTCAAAACAGTACTTTCCTACAGCTCAGGATACCCAACAGCATCTGTCACATTATGTAAGTACATCTGTGTTCATGTCAGATCTAAACGACATGGTTAAACACCAGCATCCATTAGTAGCTTGAACCCATTGTTTCTCCCAAGGCAAATACCCAAAGAAGCAATGTCTGAATTACATAAAAAATGAAAAAAGATATTAGTACAACATGGCTGATGAAGACAAGATCCCATGCTTTCAAGTCATGAGAAAAAAATGAGAAAGGATACACGCCTAGTCCTCAGAGCTATAGAAACCCCAACCATTTCAAAGCTCATTGATGAGACCAGAAAATAATCCTCAATCAACATAAAATAAGAAAGGAAAAAAAAAACCTCTCTGATGATTTGCTAGGATTCATATTTGCTTCAAGAGGCTGCAATTCTGGAGTTACTCAAGCCCTATGAAAAGTAGCTTTTACATGCATTCATGTATGAAGACAATGACACTGTGGTGATAATGAAATTTTTTGATTACATAAAAAGCTATTTTGAGATAATATAAATAAATGTGACTGTGTAATAAATAGCATCATGCTCTTGGGAGTATTTGTATGTACATTCACATCCACATGTGCAATAACGTAAACATCAAAGAAACTACTAAAACTTACCATTGCTATTTTCAAGTCTTCACCAGCCAAATTTTAAAATCCTAAATAAAACTCAAAAAAAACCCAACCCCACTCTACAAGCACAAAGACTACACTGAATACAAATCTAGTTGACAATGAACAGATGTAAACTTTATGTCAAAAGGCTGTAACACAAGCACAGAGGTTTTGCCAGACATAACATTCATTTTATATTATCCATCTACACAGAAATGTATGTGCATACGCCATATGGTATAAAACTTGAAAATGCCCACTGACTTCAAAGGAGTTAGGAGCAGCCCCACTTCTTACCTGCTTCGGGTACTCAATCTTACCAGAGGGCAAGAGAACATCCAACTCAAAACCTTCTATTTAAGTTTTCAGTTATGAAAGCAGAATGTTAAAATTCCCACAGATCACTTAATGTGCTATAAAACCTACAAGCCTTTAAAAGGTCATCTGCCCTCCAAAGTACACTGCAATTAGCAGGAAGATCCATATCTCCTTCTGTGGTATCCTAGGAGCAGATTACACAAGTCAGAATAAACTCAACAAACGCAGCTCAGTAGCAATAAATCAGGACTAATTTTGCTCTCAGGCCCCAGTAAAGTCACAGGATCACAGGATGTCAGGGGTTGGAAGGGACCCTGGAGATCTTTGAGTCCAACCCCCTGCCAGAGCAGGACCTAGCACAGGTCACAAAGGAACAAGTCCATTATAATCAAGGACAGTCTGTTTTCTAAAGTCATTGGAGCTTTTCAGATGCTTAACATTTGGCATATGCTCACATGCCTCGCCCCAAAATTGAAGCACATCTTTGATTTCAAAGAAGTTGCTCCCGCCTTAGTGGCACCAGGTAAAGGTGGAGTTTGCTAAGCAAAGCCATTAATAAACTCCATCCCAATGTACTTTATCAAGTCCTTCCATATTGTCAATATTTTTTGTGACTCCTTTTTTAAGAAATCTAGCTGATTAAAAATATAACTGGCATTTGGATGCAGACTCTATCAGTGGCCCTACCAGCACTTTTCCCCCTGCACATTGCAAATGCCACTCCTTTTGAAATTGTTTGGTCTCACTGTAGTTTCTTTGTTATGCACATAGGACCACTAAAATTGACAGATATTTATAAGTTGCAGGCTGTTCTTGTTTATGATGGCAAAATATAACTCATATTCTGTGGAATAAGAGAGTTAATATTAAAAAAAATAATTTGAGGTAAAAATGTGGACCCTTTAAGCCCTTTTTAGTCACAAATTCTGCTGAGAGGAGCATACACTCTGATTCAGGTATTTGGGTTGTATCTGAGTGAAGGGAGAGAGGAAGGAAAGGAGATGAAGAGATGAAGAAGGAAAAAAAGACACAGAGGGAAGGACGGCTCCAAACTCAGACTTTTAATTTGAGTGTAAAACATGTAGCATATGGTCAGGCTGACAGAAAAGCCTGACTGTGGCCACCACAACAGGCTGCAGCATAGTGGCAGCAGCAGCAGGATGCCAAGTCCTGCTCCCATTGCCAGGACCCAAAAGATCCCCATTAGACACTGGATACAGTCCCCACACCAAAGGAAAGGGTTTTCAGAGATACCAGCTGTAAGGGGGTGCAGGCAAGGGCTTAGCCTCAAAAACAAACTGCTCCCGTTGACTGACATAAATATTTTCCATTCAAAAAGCCAAGCAACTGCCTTGATGGCAGTGATCCTTATCAGCTCAATTCCCTTCCTGCTATCAGACCCATGAGAAGATCAGAGTGAGATCTGTGGTCATTAAAAATGAACTGAGACCAAATTATTTAGGCACATTCCTGATTATCAAGAAGTAATGGAGTGATGCAGAGGTCTGTATTTCACTGAGGGAGGCTCTCTGTCTGCCACCCCCAAACACAATACTCCTTGCCTCCATGTGCACATCTTATCACCAAAACGGTACCAGGAAGATTCCTGGAGGAGACATACTAAATGGGGAGCAGAGAAGAGCCACACAGGGTACCTTTAGGTGTAATAAGTACTGCCTTTTTCATAGCTGTGATTTTTTTCTGCACTTTTAATGTCTCTTTACAGAACCTCTTGCAGCCGTGATATGGTGGCATTAAAAATATGACTCATGTCTGAACAAACACAAGCCTGAGAGAGGTGGCTGAGCAGTCTGGTGTGGCCATGGACTGTCAGGAGCAGCCCAGCCCCATGGAGCAAGCATTGAGGTACCACACCATGCTGAATACCAAAATGCAGGCTGACACCCTGCTGCAGGGTCTGAAAGTAGCAATGGCTGCAGTCCTACAGGGCAAGGAGTTCAGAAAAAACCACAGTGAAATATAGGAAGGAGCATGTTGTCCCAGTGCCTTTCAAGCAAGCTCCTTCTGCACCTTCCCTCCTGTGTGTGGGGTCACTGCATAGCAGGACCTCTTAAAGCATCAGAAACATGTCATGTGAGGTTCCTCCTTTCTGCCCACCTTCCACCTTAATGGGAGAGATGTGGAACAGAGGGTAGCAGGAGGGGAAGATGGGTCATCATGCTGCTCTGTGATCATGACAAGATAGAGGGGAAAAAAAGAAAACAACACCCCAACACCTTCTAATAACCAGGTCAGAACACTCAAAAAAAAGGGCTGGATCCTGACATGTTTCAGAGACTACAGCCATTTTGGGGAATGCTGGCAGTTACTTTCAGTGGGTCACAGTCAGCGGTGCTTTGCAGGTCAGGGTGCACTTCAAAATGCAGCAGAGCACAGAGATACCCAACCTTGTTTAAAATGAGTTCATTCAAATGAATGTCAGTAAAACAAAACAGCCTGCAAATGAGCACGTTTTGAGACGCTGACTGAGCTCTGGTGCCACAGTCAGATTGCTCCAGATACATGAAGCACCTGAGCTAATACATTTTTAGCAATCTCAAGTGTCTTTCCACTCCACTGGAGACTACAGTCTAGACATATTTACAGAGATGATTGGAGACATTTAACATATTGTTATACCATCTTTTGAATTCCTAGTTCAGGCACAATTTAAAGAGAATGACTGCTGAGCATTTGGAAGTGGGTTAGCACAGTATTCTTAGGATCCAAAATTAATGACAGCCTGCAAGTCACTTCTGTTTCCAGGGAGCAGTAAAGATCAGTATTCTCAAACAGCAAGCATTTCTGAATAGATAAAAACAACTGCAAACAGTACTTTGTGAAGTCAGCAACAGTGGCATGTGTGTTCCCAAGAACATCTCACTTTCTCACTCAGATTTTTTCATAGCCATTTGCCACCAAGGACCACTGAGAGCTCTGCCAATGTCAAGGAGACAAAAAAGAGCCCTAAGAGCTCATGCTGCTATACAACTGTAGTAATTTCTTAAGAGAAGAGACATAGCTGGCTCAATTATATCTCAGCACTAGGAGATACCAAATAAAATTTTGAAAATACCAGATCTTCAAAGCTAGAAATCACCTTGCCTGGAGTAATTGTACTGTTGTCCCTGGTCCTAGGCTGAAAGACTGAAAGAGATAACTAAGGGAGTCCAGGACTCTACCAAATGTCAAGACGAGCCCTGGTGTCAGTATCCTCTGGCATAGGGCAGGATCTAGAAGATGCAGGAGAATCTAAGTAAATTTATAGAATCTCCAGAAAGATTTGTATCAAAGGAAATGGCATAGTTACGGTATTTCTTCAAAGGCCATAGGATAAAATAACACTAGACCTATGAGAAAAGGCAGGCATCTCAAGGAGCCATTAATTTCTTGGTGAGATATGTATGCAATCCCTGGCCAAGTCTGTAGTATAAATATCACACTGTACACAATCCGAAGAACATGAGTTGTAGCAGCCCCAAATATGGAACCTTTAATTTTCCTCAGGCTCTAGAAATTTGTGCTTTTAGTCTATGATGCCTCTGGTCCAGCTGCCCTGTCGTCAGATGAGACAGAAGCCACCAGCTCAGAGAATATGATATGTCAATGAGACATTGTCTAGCTGTCAGCATTTTCAATACAGCTCATTATCAACAGACCCCCATGAGCAAACTCTAAAGACCAGGGGGGCACATAAAAAAATCTGCCTCTCCCAGTATATCCCACCCATTAAAGAATGGATGTCAGCCAAACTCTATGCTGGTTCAAATATTGTGCAGTAAAAACCACCACACTAGCCAAGCCAAATGGGAGGGGTGTTCCCTGCACATTCCTGCAGTGATTGACGGCTGTTGCCAGATTCACATTTTCAGTCTGAAAGACTGGTTTGTTCTTAAAGCAAAAGGTGAAAGACTAAGTGATGAGAAACTTAAAATTACTTTTGCCATCAAAATATTACCAGGTATCTCCTGAAGCCGTAAAATCTACTACAGACACACACAAAAAAACCCCACAGAACTACATTAACACCACTGCACTTCCAGGAGCCCAGAGAGATGAGATCTGAAGGGTTCAGTAAAAAAAAAGTCAAATATCCAATTGCTTCTCAAACCAGATGAATTGCCATGGGTCTTAAGAGCAAACCTAGAAGGAGGAAAGTCATCTACCGAGATGAGTTTTGCAGTGTATTTAACAAAATCCTGTACTTTAGTGTATAATATCACAGCTAATCTACTGAGTAAAGTCTTCCCTTTGTCTAGCAGGGGGCCAAATATGGGGAAGCCAGAGATATATCTATTGTTAAAATAGCTGAATTTTCATTGAAACTGATTTAAGACCCAAAAGACACACAAATAAGAGGAGATGAAGAGGGAAGTGCACCATTTGTCAAAATTTGTAGCAGCATGTCAAGGAGAGTGTAATGTTGCTGGACTTTAAACCATTTAATACAAGATTTAAGAAGAAATACTGTATATCAGAAAAAAGAAGAGTTCTATTTACTACAGAGTACACCAAAAGTGGTTGTGCAGCAGAAAGGATAATACTATCTGGTCCTTTTTAGTGCAGACACCAAAAAGTAACAGGCTTGAAGTATTAACAAGGGAGATTCAATAGCAGAAAACAAACAGAAAAAAAAACAAAAAAAAAACCCCAACCAACCACCACCTATAACAGGAGAGAAAATGAAAAGAACAAAATAGATGAGTAAATATCTGGAGAACTTATGGGCTCTTCAGCACTGGAGGTCCCTGAAAACAGTCCACAAATATCAGTCATGAATGACAAGATTGTTGCTACAAAAGCTATTTGGGCTGGTAGATGAATTGTGGGATGACCTGAGGTGCTTCCCAGCTCTGTATTTCTGTAATTGAAAAATATACAGAGATTTCACATTTAAAAACCTCAGAAACTAAATCCAAATACCAGGAATGACAGACTTGCCAAACAATGCCTGTAAGCAGTCAAAAATCTGCCAGTGGTCAACACTGCTACAGAAAACACTTATGTGCATCACACTGGAATATATGTCATAAAGAAATAAAGAATAAACCTCTGCAGGAGGAGAGTCAGAAGTGAATAAATCTCATATGTCCTACAGTAAAACCAGAAGAATGTTGCCCTTGTTCATCCTGTTTGTCAGATGCAATAATCGATACCCTCTGGTACAAATTACTAATAAAGCAAAGCACCACTAGGATCCTTTGTGAAGAGAACTGCTGGAGCAAGGAAGTGTGATAGGAAAGAGCATTCAGCTGGAGAAACTACAAAACAGTCAGGGAACAATTCAAATGTGTTTGTAGAGCAGCAGTTCGCTTATGTACTCACATGCAAACAAGTGTTTTAACACTTAAAAAGACACGCGTGACCAAGCAATATGAGAACACTCCAACTTGTTAAAAATAAATACATAAATTAATAAAATGCAAAACCTTCATAATGAAAATAAATCAGACAAATAAGACACATAACATTACTTATTAATTCAGCTTATTAATTGAATAGTGCAGGCAATGAAAATGTGGATGTTATGTAATTTGGCCACTCCTGGTCACTGTTTTGTCCAATACAACTACAAATGAACTGGAAAGCTGCAGAAGCTGAGAGTATGGCACTTCAAGACAAGCAACCACATCTCCTCAAGGGGTGTTGTAATGGATGTGCCTTGTCTGTGAATTAGCATACAAAGGTGTCAGTAGGTATACAACTGTGATGCAAATACAATCTCTGCTTCACAACTCCAAGGGACATAAAGAAGGATTGGAGGCTAAGGAAGGACCAACTTAGGGACACTCAGGACATCAGTGACAAAGCTAAGAAGCCATACTAGGGTAAACAGCACAAACAGCATGGATCTGTAAAATGAAAAGTGCTGACATACTGCATTCCTTCCCTTTCACTGGGTCAGGTAGTCCAGAGCACTCCACCGACGGATTCGGAACAGCCACCCTCCATCTGGAGCCACTGCTGTCACACTCGGTGTACTCAAAGTGATAATCTGTCTGCAAGCAATTACAAAGACTTTCAGTTTCATCATAACATTTGCATATTAAGCTCATCAATCAAGACTGACATTAGCAAACTCAGTTATAATTAAACCAGAAAGGAAGTAGCTGGTGTAGAACATACTGTGCAGCACTCTCACTGCTTTGATGGTCACCGTTTATCATCACAGAGCTAACACAAAGCACATCAGATGCTGTGCAGAACAAATCCTAAGGCAAAGGGTGGGATCTGCAAAAGCACTTGAGAGACATGACACAGATTCCAATGGAGATTTTTTTCCCAGTCCTTTAAAGCAGGATTGATCCCAAACTTCTGTCTGTCATGGTATCTAATCTACAGCAGGCAACCAGGCTTCCTCTTTGGTCAAAGGAGAAATCCATATCCAGAGCACAAGTCATTCATCCCATGTTAGGTTGAATGTCTAAAATGGGTGAGGTGAATCACCTCTGAAAGTGCCTTTTCCTCTTCATTAACTTCAGAGGAAGTCCAGACAAATTAGGGAGAAAAATCCAGTATTGGGTTACCTCTAAAAGTGCCATCCAGGGTTAGCTCTAAGGAGTATCTCAGGCAGAATGATGGTGCTCACACCATCAGGGAGATGAGACCATGGGGTCTCTGTGACTGAGATAAGCCCCAAGCAGCTTAAGTGAAAAGCAGTAAGAAACTTTCTAGCATTAGCTAGGAAAGTTTATTAGTTATTTATCTCATTAATAATACTGATTCTGATCCCACATCCAATCTAGACACACATCTAGGTTTTTTGTTTTGTTTTGGTTTGTCTTTGTAGCTTTACTTCCAAGTTCATAGCCCAGAATGTTACTATTAAAATAAACCTCAGCAAAATCTAATTCTTGAAACAGCTTTGGGCAATGCTGGCAGAATTGGTGCATAACTTTCTTCAGAGGGAACTGACCTATATTAAAATGACACATATTGGCAATCTCCATAAGATGTCTCCACACAGGCAAGGCCACCTCCAGCTCCCTCTGCAGTCAATAAAGGGAAAATGTTGACCACATGTCTATCATAGACACCTGTTTCAGAGGGGACAAGGAGGTAACACATGTCCTAGAAACACTTCTTTCTCTCCACTGCCTACAGAGGGAGACCAGCCACTTGGTTTGGATGGAGACTTCTTCATTTCCTCAGGGGAACCCCACCTCCAACACCGCACAGTCCTGCATGCCCATAAAGATAACATACAAAACTGTGGGATTGAAGAAGACAAGATCAGAGCTTTAGTCCCAGGCTCAAAAGTTCATGCAGCTTTAGGGCAGAGTGGTGTGGTGGATCTATAAAGATTGGTTGGTTCCTTTCAATTTAGCTGGCTTGTCCTGGCAGGACTGGCCATGAACCAAGGTCATGCCTGCAGCTCAAGGCACAAACAGAAGACCTCAGCTGGAGTAGCTCTCTCACTACGGCAAAACCCATCCATGAGGCAGCATAAATCTGCTTTCCTAAAGATCTGTGCCACCATGACTGAAGACATCAGTCCCGAAACTCCGCTGCCCTAGGAGGAGGTACTCTTGTTCACACAAGGATTATTCTGAGGGCAATCTTTTCCTGCTCCTTCTGTGACCCCTTGCAGTGCTGACATCCCACATAATGGAGTAGAAGAAGGGGAATCAGGTGGTTAAGGGTCAGTCCATACTGGCCCTGTGATAGATTAGTTAATTCCTGCAAATAGTCAGCTGAATCACAAGCAGAAGACCTGCAATCATCTTCTAAGGAAAAACAAACAATATTAAGTTTAGTACTTCCCCTATTGTTACCATAGCTCTCCATAGATATTTGGATGTTAATAAAGTTCTACCTAAACATTATTAAAGCCTCTGTTATTTTGCACCCAAGTGCAAATAACAGTCTGATTTACCTGGAATTAGTATTTTCTTGGTTCAGTAAATGTCTTTGTGTCTCAACCTATGGTTTAGAAACCTAACTAGCAGCACAGCAGAAAGCAAAACTATTTGTCTCAAAAATAAATCAAAGTATAAAAAGATGCTATTAAACCCAGGGCCACACATGAAATACAATAGATCACACACTCAAGTCTACAAATATACTCAAAAGTATGCATTTTCCCCCTTTCATCTGATTTTACAGTCCTCAAAGAAAAGGAAAAAAAAAAAACAGTCCTTAATCATCTCGGTATGAAATCTGTCTACAAGGCAAGCAGAATACATAAATATCTGTAATAGATACATATCACAGTTCATAGCACATAAGGAGAAAATGATCTATTAAATTAAATATGCAAGGCTGGAGTGAAGCAAGGAAAGGATATTGAAATGCTCTGAATCTGACTCATCTTCAGATCTCTTTTCTATTTCAGATCAGGTCAAAAAAATTTTAGAGAGCAGTTTGGTGTCAACAATCCAGTTGCTCTCATAGCCACTGTCTCAAAATAGGCTTTGGGGATGTCCAGCATTGTCAACACAAACCAGGACAATCATGCAATCCCTCTGCAGCCAGAGGGGGTCTCAGAAGTGGTGCAGCTGTGAGGGACATACCATGCAGTGCAGAAACATCCCCTCTAATGGTTATCTGACTACCACCACTGGAGATTCAGATCTCAGGACAGTAACTAAAATTATAAAGAAAATAATTTTTTCTCTCCTTCAACATTCAGGCAGAAGAGTCAGGTCTCCATCTGTACTCTTGCATTCCTCCATGGAAATCTCTCCAGCTTCAACCAGTCTGATGAGGTTTCTGAAGAGATGGACCCAACAGATGGCCTTGAACACTTCCAGGGAGGGGGCATCCACAACTCTTCTGGGCAACCTGTTCCAGTGCCTCACCACCCTCAGAGTAAAGAATTTCTTCCTAATATCTAATCTAAATCTACACTCTTTTAGATTAAAACCATTACCCCTTGTCCTATCACTACAATCCCTGATAAAGAGTCCCATCTCATCTTTCCCACAGACCCCCCCTTAAGTACAGGACAGCTGCTATAAGGTCTCTCTGGAGCCTTCTCTACTCCAGGCTGAACAACCCCAACTCTCTCAACCTGTCTTCACAGGGGAGGTGCTCCAGGCCCTTGATCATCTTTGTGGCTTCCTCTAGACCTGCTTGAGCAGGTCCATGTCTTTCTTATGCTGGGGGCCACAGAACTGGACACAGTACTCCAGGTGGGGTCTCATGACAGTGGAGTAGAGGGGCAGAAACACCTCCCTCCACCTGCTGCTCACACAGCTTTTGATGCAGCCCAGGATACAATTTGTTTTCTGGGTTGTGAGCACACATTGCTGGCTCATATTCAGGTTTTTAATTCAGTACCCCTAAGTCCTTCCCCACAAGGTTGCTCTCAGTCCTCAGCACCCAACGTAACTCATGTCCATCCCTACAAGCTGGAAGCACACCCTGACTGCAGCACCAACACCTTCAGAGCACACGTGACGTATGCAGGCACTGGAAATCACCCATTAACTCGGGCTTATGGGGGCTCAGTGTTTCTAATCTGTCTCAACAGTTTGAACTTCCAATTACAGAAGGCTGACAGAGGAGCCTCCTCATCACCGTGGGACACTTACAACACTTTTGCCTCTCAGTGAAAAATGCTGTTGCATTGTGTTGGGATTCCTTTTCCTCCCTGTCAAAGAAATTTCTTTACTCACCAGTTCTCTGAAATGCATTTTGTGGCAAAGGCATTGCCAGGTGTTATCTCTTGCTAGCTATTACTCTGTTTTGACTTTCAATGTTTTTTCCCCACTATCATTTAGACATATAGTAGATTTAAATTTTGCCATGGGAAAAACAGTTTTAACTGTAATTCTGACTGTTTTATTACTTTTCTGGGCTTGGCCTTAATGTTCTAAACATGTCCCTCCCCCAGTTCATATGTTATTTCCTGTAACATTTCCTATTTTATTGCTCTTAATTCCTAGGTTTTGTAAAAACTGATTTGAATTTCAAATCCAAAGAATAGGTTTCCATAAGAAAGTGTCTCTCAGGAAAAAAAAGAACAATACCCCATATAGGTTTAAGCTTTAAAAAAAAGCAATTTTCTAAATGAAAAATTGATGCTGTTCCAAGAGGCCGCTCAGAATCAACGTGTAGTCCTCAGTACTAAATTTCAAATAAAAGGTTAATAGTAACCTGAAAAATGTTGCCCAAAATAGGCAAATGCGTTTGGTTTACCCTGTGCTGAATTTTGCTTTATTGTCATTGGAGAATTAGTGAAATCACATCTGCACTACCATGCAAAGCTGTTATAAGAAACTCTGACGTACATACTCTTTCTTTGAAGGACACCATGTACAAAAAAGATACCCTCATGTATACACGACATCAAAAAGATGGTCACAGCTCTGCCAGGGGGAGAAAAAAAATGACAGAATTTGTCCATCATCCTACATTTAAGAAACATCAACTTGGGATTGATGGTGTAGGCCTGTCACCCTTGCACGATCCCTGTGCAAAACTCCAGCAGACATCCTGGCTCTCTTAGGAGCTTGTACCTCCTGAATCTCACCTGTGTCTCCTGCCCTTGCAGCCCTTCTCCAGCTCCCAACTCATCACAAGCTGGCTGAGCAACACTTCAGCGAGGCATGTCCCCCTCAGTATGTCCTCCGACTCCACCACCCATCTTCTCATACAATGCTTGGCTTGACTTTAAGTGGCACTGAGTGCACCCCTTGCCCAGGTCCCCAGACTCAGTGTATGTAGTGTTAGATGTCTCCAGTGCAGACTTTTGCAGTTCAGCTAGTCATCTCATAGTGCTTTACAATCGTTGATAGACACAGGTATTTCCAGGGCACAGCTCCTCTCATCTTAAAGTAAATGCCTGTTTCAGGGCATTTCTGAAATCCTTGAAGCATTGGTTTCCTCTTTGTTGACTAGAGAGCTTTCTCACAGATGGCTCCCTGTAGAACTGAGCAACACCCACTTTAATGCTTTTCCTATTTTTCTGCACCAATCTTTTCATTCCCTCCTTTCACCTGGGTGGGAGATGCCCTGTAGCTCCTCCCATTTAACTAGAACTGAAGGTCAAAGAGGGCACAAGCCCTTATAACCTGTTCCCAGTCCACTGAACACTTGACCTGGGCAGAAAACAATGAATGAATCCCAGAAGCAATAAACATTTACCATATCTGTTATGAAATATAATAGCATGAGTCTCTTGCAATTTAACAGCTTGCTCTGCTCATTTTGTTTTCCAACCACAGACGTCACTGAGCCAAACAAAAAAATCCAAAAAAAAAAAAAAAAAAGAAAGAAAAAAGCTTCTACCCTACCTGGCACAACATTGCTAAACAAGAACTCTCAGGTCACTTATTCCTTTCCTGAACTTGCACTGCTTGTTCCACTGATACTTTAGCTTAACTGGCTTAACTGCACACAATGCTATTAAAAGATATTGCTTGCCAAAAGGGGCATCCATAATCTTTACAGATCCATGTGCTATCTATATTTACATGTGCAACAGGGATTAGCTGTGTATTTGCAAAAAAAATTTTTTTTTTAAAAAAAAGAAAGACTCACACACAAATAAAAGCCTCTTTAAGGAAAGAATGAATGCAGGAGGAAGTAAGAAGGGAGTCCAACACCACAGAGCCCTCTTGTGATCCCCCCTGAAACTAATCACACTGAAAAGGAGACAATATTTTCACTTTTCTGGTACACCATGAAATGCTATCCCAAAAGGCAGCAGTTGCCAAAACACATCAGCCTCTGCATGGCTGTGTTAACCCATGTCTGGCCTCTGCAGCATGAGCACACTCAGGGACTACGTTTTCAATGCCTTGAGACTACTCTGGTGCTTTCAAGGGCTGCCTATCATAGAATGAGAGAATTTTAGAATATATTGGGTTGGAAGGGACCTCTAAAGGTCATCTAGTCCAAACCCCCTGCAATAAGCATGGACACCTCTATCTAGGTCAGGCTGCTCAGTGCCTCAGCAAGCCTGGCCTTGAATGTCTCCAGGGATGGGGCCTCCACCACCTCTCTGGGCAACCTAGTCCAGGGATCTATCAGTCACTTCTAATTCAGGCTTTGAACGAGAAGATGCAAGTTCCCATTTCTTATAAGTTTTGAGCTTCTAGCCCATCCTCCTCTTTTACTGCACTGATTATTTCTAATTATATCCTCTGGCATCAGTAAATATCCCTGATTTCCCTCCTATGCTCCTATCATCTCCAGCCCATAAGTGAGCAGTAGACCTGTCCATCAGCAGGGCTCTGTCACATCACTCATTCAGATCTAATGTCCATCTCTACACTTCTGGACATGAACACATTCCTCTTTAATCTCCTTTGAAATTATATTAGTGCCTTTCAGCTAGAAACTTGAGCCAGCCTTTCAGTTATTTCCATCTGTGTTCCTAAATCCCCAAATTCCTGAGGACATTTATGTTTATTCTGTCACATTTCTCTTTCTGGACTCCTAATTCACTTGTGGGTTTTTTGGCAGTGAGAAACCCAGCAGTAAGAAACCCAGACCTAATTGCATTACTTCGAACTCCACGAGGTAGCTGCATATATTCAGGCTTTCTGAAAATCAGGCTATTTGCATCTTGAGCCTAATTCAAGCACCCAGTTTCAACCACCAGAAGCTGAGGTTGAAACACTGCCAAAACCATCTGCAAATTAAAGATGAACAGAAGAGTTTTACTGAATGAAAGCCAAAACTCAGCAAAAATATATAATCAATATTTGTGAGGAATAAGAATAAATACATTTTAGGTAAGCTTTTACATAACCTGTTTAAATGTAATTCCCAGGATTCTAACCCAAATGTGTTAAAATAAATGTCAAGTCCTAGGCCAGTGACTGAAGTGACCTGCAGTAGACTGATCTCTGCAAGTTGACAGGGTAAGTTCAGAGAGCCATGAGCAGATCCATCAGCAAGAAGGAGGCCAGACACAATCCTTATTGATGTTTAGAAACAAACAGCTGACATAAGAGTGTTCAGATGAATACTGTGTCCCAGTGGAAATGAGAAAGGTACTGAGCTTTCATACCAACAAGATCAAAGGACTTCCTTTGCCTCTGGTCAACATATTGCAGGATAGGATGATGGTCAGCAAAGAAAAGAGGGGCTTCCAGAACATCTCAGATGTTCAGAGCAAGGCATATGAACTGTATTTGTTTCCCCCTCCAGAACTGGAGGAGCTAGGCAGCCTAGCTTATATACACACACTTCCACACAAGCATGTGAGGTAAGGTGGAATAAGTCCTTCCCTTTGTACCTCTTCACCCAGCTGTGACATGCTGGGCTGCCATTGCATTTTTGAAAGCATTGGTGCAGCCTCTAAACAGCTCCCAGTCCAAGATGCAACTACCTCTTAACTGACTGTCCCAGGGAAGATTGTCACAGAAATAATCACAGAATGGTAGGGGTTGGAAGGGACCTCTGGAGATCGTTTAGTCCAACCCCCCTACTACAGCAGGGTCACCTACAGCAAGTTGCACAGGATCACATCCAGGCAGGTTCTGAAAGTCTCCAGAGAAAGAGACTCTACAACCTCTCTGGGCAGCCTGTTCCAGGTTCTGTAACCCTCCCTGGAAAGAAGTTTGTCCTCATATTCAGACAGAACTTCCCATGTTCCAGTTTGTGCCCATTACCCCTCATCCTATCACTGGCACCACTGAAAAGAGACTGGCCCCATCCTCTTGACCTCCAGTCCTTTAGATATTTATAACCATTGATAAGATCCCCTCTCAACCTTCTCTTCTCCAGGCTAAGCAGATCCAGGACTCTCAAACTTTGTCTCATGAGAGATGCTCCGGTCCCTTCATCACCTTTTTAGCCCTCTGTTGGACTCCCTCCAGTGGTTCTCTGTCTCTCTTGACCTGGGGAGCCCAGAACTGGACACAATACTCCAGAGGTGGCCTCACTAGGGCAGAGTAGAGGGGGGGGAGAACATCCCTTGGCCTACTTGTCACACTCATCTTTATGCACACCAGGATCCCCTTGGCCTTCTTGGCCACAAGGGCACATTGCTGTCCTATGGATAATTTACTGTCCACCAGGACTCCAAGGTCCTTCTCCATGGAGCTGCTTTCCAGCAGGTCAACCCCTAACCTGTGCGGGTGCATGGGGTTATTTCTCCCAGGTGCAGGACTGTACACTTGTCGTTGTAAATTTCATTATTACCCTTCTGCCCAAGTCTCCAATCTGTCCAGGTCTAACTGAATGGTAGCACAGCCTTCTGGTTTGTCAGCCTCTCCTCCCAGTTTGGTGTTATTCTAATGTGTTATTATGATGGCAGAGTTTTAAAGGAAGAGATAGCAGGGCTACAAGGGCACTTCAGAAGCCAATTAGTCCACCTTCTTACCCCCAAACCATTCCTGACATACCTAAACCATTCCTGACAGAAGTTTGCCTAACCTCTTAGAAACCCCCTAGTGATGGATATTACGCAGCTTTGCAGGGTAAAGCTCATAGTTATTGGATAGATAAAATGATGCTAATGTGCACAGACCATTCATCAGGCAGCTAATGAATGAATCAAGGAAGCTGAGCACAAGTGATGGGAGAAAGACATGGGAGTGTAGGGTTTATTTGTTGAAAAGTGCAGCCCAAACGGTACCATTTCAACATACAAACAGATTCAGAGAGCATGGCTGGCTCCAAAGGCTGGCTTTGTCCTTCCAAGAAACTACATTTACTATGCTACATATTTACTATATGGTTTGTTAAGGACAGTGCATTCCTACATAACACAACATCACCTGCGTGACACTTCAGGGCTGAGCAGGGTCTTCTCTTGGCCTCCAGCCACCCTCACTCTGGCTGAAATCAGTGAATATTTCACCAGCCTCACTGGACACCAGGCGGGGTCAGACACAACCATCTTTCAGCAGAGATGGTGAGCTTTTTCACTCTGACATTTCCTCAGCCTTTGCCAAATCCCTTTCAGCAGTAGCCCAGTAATGACTATGAGAGGTTTTATTATCATTATCTTACTTATCCTTTCAGTGACCATTTTCAGTCTGAAAAGATCAGGTCAGCCAGTAGGCCTTTGACTGTGAGAAGTTTATTTTTCTTTCAAATAAAACTTCACAAACAAGCTGTGTGCAGTGTCCCTACCCCAGCCATCTTTGAAAATATCTGGGATTATTTATTTTGCAACCTACACAGACAAGTAGTCTTCAGTAAAACAGTGGCTCTTTTATCTAGGGCCTCATATGTTACCCAGCTAAATCAATAAAAGGTATCTATTAACTTCAAAGGACAACAGGGATGCGCCACAGTCAACCAGCTCAACTAATCACCCTAATTATTAAATAGCAGGTGATGAGTACTGCCACCTTTCCAAGTAAAACTCTAGAGAAAGCAAAGACCTTTCTATCTTTCAAGATCATCCCACTGAATTTCATGAGCAAGGATAGCAAATACAGAATTCTACAGGATGGTGAAAAATGGCCCTTTAAAAGATTATTATCATCCAGAAAAACTCTGTATGTAGAGGTATCAGCAGTGATGGCTTAATAAGGAATGTTGGGCAGTTTTCCTCCCTTAACCCACATTTTCCGTTTCCCTTGTGTCATCACTACAACTTAGAAGAACCCAATCCATCGTAAAGTTTGGTTGGTTTGTTGGGGGTTTTTTTTATATTAATTTTCAGACAGAAGAGCTCCCTGATCCAGTGCATTACACACTGTGTGAGCACTGCTGTGGACACAGAGAAGAAAGTGGCAATGTATGGCCGAGGTGGGAAGATAACAAGGAGAAGAAAAGCAGAGAACAGGACTGACCTAATGGCCTCACAGACTTAGACTGGGTTAAACTGATGGTAGAAGTGCATCTTAACTCTGATGTGTCCTCTCACAGTTGTTTTGTTCAAGGGTTTGGGTCTCACTCAGGCACCACAGAAGAGTTTAACAAATATGGAAGTTAAAACAGTCTCTAGGGATACACATCTCCACAGCTACCCAACAGAATTTCCAAATGTATATTCTTGTTAATAGCAACAAAGCCTTACAAATCTTTATCAAAGAAAGACTTTTTAATGACCATCAGGACATATAAAATAGAGTTAAAGAATAAACTTTGTGTTTTAACTGCATCTTTGGTGAAGTGTTGATTCCTGTTTTAATACTTCTCTCCACTTTACATAAAGGAACTCATGGGAAAGCCAGCAAGAAAATCAGACATGATGATACATGCTAAGCCCTAAAATATATTTTTTCCCCAAAGAAGAATGTGGGAGTAAAACCATCCTACTCT
The DNA here is from genome assembly GCA_024605025.1 of Megaceryle maxima. NCBI lineage: Eukaryota > Metazoa > Chordata > Aves > Coraciiformes > Cerylidae > Megaceryle > Megaceryle maxima. The sequence goes on from JANHGN010023428.1 coordinate 96,345, forward strand.
GTTTCATTGCCCCCTCTATAGCTTGACCTGGGTAGTTTGGAAATGTGGGAGTGAAGGCTGTAGACACACATCAGATAAAACATATGAGATGAAAGCAGTAAAGGGCATCTTATTAAAATGGCAGGAGGTCTCAAACCCTTTAGCAGACAGGAAGATCAGGCCTCTTTTATAATGCATAGGCAGGTTGGTAGGGATGAGGGTCTTAAGTTCTCCTCCTTGGTCAACTGCTGGCTTCCTATAGAATCTTAAAGAAGTCTTCACTCACCTGCCCTACAAGTATAACCTCATTTTGCACAGCTGGAGATATACACAGCTCTACAGATTATTTCAGGAGCCAGACTGAGCAACTTACCTGAAGTCAAATTATGAGATGAGTCAGGATTAGAATCCAGAAGCCACGTCAAAAAAAAGGTCAAAATCAGAAAACAGATCTAAATTAACTAATGTAATTTAACATCATTTTTCCCACTGTGTGCATAGCTTCAGAAGAACGAAAGTCTTGCAGCAGTTGCTTTCTTTACATTCAAGACTCTGTAATGGGTCAGTTACAGGAGCCTCAGTGATGACACTTCTGCCAGTATAGAGCTTTTAAAAAGAGCAATTTAATAACATGTTGCTGTGTCTCTGACAGGTCATTCCACATACAAGAGCTGCCAAACACCTATCATAAAGAGGGCATAAGCTGTCAAATAGTACAACACAGAAAGCAGCAGAATTTCCTCTCTGTTTCTCCACCAACACATCCCTGTCATCATCTAATACAAGAAGAGTCCTCTCTGTGAAAAACAGTGCTGGTTAATAGCTTTGGAATATATTTGGTTTAGAATAGAATACCAGTCAAATGAGAGTGGTTCAAGGATCAGGAAAAAGCATTTCAACACAGCTCTCAGATGGGACCTGCTGATGCAGGACTGGTTTGAGGAGTTCCACCTTCTCATCAGAAAGCTTGTTATAATATTCATGCTGCTATCTCCTATTATGTCACCAAACTTTTTAGCTGAAAGTTAACTGTCTCAAGGGTGACACAACTTTCTCAGGTGACAAATAAATTTATATGATAGTACAAAACTGTCTGGCATGTTTCCAACAGCAAGGATAGAAGAGAAATGAGAGAGACACATTCAATACCCTGATCTTCCACTGGGAGGGAAATCTGCTAGACGTGATCAATTAATTCATTGTAATAAAGAGCACTGTAACCTGCTATTGATCATTTTTGTCCTGTGCTTTCTATCAGATGGATTTCTAATATATGCACATGTCAGGGGACTGGAAGGAATATTGCTCAGCAAGTCTTTCAATTGGCTTTTTTAACTACAAATCATGCTATTATTCTGTTAACAAGCCAGGGACATGTTACCAATCTGATGACATTTCATTTATGACTGTAGTCTAGGTAGGGCCTCTGAGGTGAAATAAATACAACCAAATAAAAAAAGTAGTCACTGTTAACTAGTGGGTGGGCACGTACACACCTGCATGTGCATTTTCATACACAAACAAAAACTCACACAAGGACAATTCTGTCATCGTTGAAACCACAGGCTCCATCCGTCTTCGGCTGATAAAATTTGGTACAGCTCCACTGTCTGCAGCAGAGATACACTGATTTACACCCACAGAGACTCAAGCTTCTTGTTTATTTTTTAAGAGAAATTTTAAAAGTCATTAAAGGTAACACACTGGGCTCAGGTGAAGTTCAGTGTATCTCTACTTCTGCTCCATGAGACAAACACCTTCCCCCGCCCCGTCATTCCCCCCCATCATGCAGACAGGACTGAAACTTTTTGTCTCTGCTTTCAAACGCTTCCAGCAATGACAGCTAATTAGGTGCTCCAGAATTAACTTTCATCTTCCACCTGTGTGCTGGTGATGACTAATTGCATTCACAGACTGAAACAGAAAGCAATTCCAAGCACGCCAGTAAATCCCACCATGGACTAACATGAGGAGACTCTATAAGGAGCAGACAGGATGGGATTGACCTCAGCAGGGTACAAACAGCACGAATGACAGAGTAGGAGCTTGATGGTTTTATTCCTTATCTTGGAATAAAAACAAAATGTTCTGAAAATTGAACAAAATTCTCCTTTCACAATGCAATATCTCACTGCAGTCAGGACACTGGGCATAAACACTGCTCCCTTCCAGGGTGCCATCACGGTTCCTCAGGCAATGTCAAGGCAATGCCTACAGTGTTCTGAAGGAGAGTAGTAGCTAACTGCTTTCTTCTTAGCTTGCTAACACCCACTAAAACCCCACAGCAAAGTCTGTTGCTGGATTTCCTCCCAGGATCCGACAAGCCCATTTCCCTTACACTCTCTCTCCCCCACAGCTTTTGTGTTGTGTTACATATCACTGAAGTGCTGGTGCTCCGGGAGGAATATTAACATTAAATATAAATATAGTCATTAGAACCAAAGCCATTTGTTCTTTTCTGTCAATTACAAGTCTGTCCATCTCATCCTGTGCTGCTCCCACCTTGTGTTTTCTCCTGCAGCCTCTCTGTCTGTAGCACCCTGACAAATACGCACATACAGAAATTTGTTCCAATCACCTCTACAGAGGGATTGAGATTAGTCTGACAAGGATTGCCACTAGCAAGGAAACAAGTATCTGAGCTCCTAAACTTGGTAAAGCTGCACACAAAGTATTCTGCTGGACATTGAGAGGGAAGCACATCATAGGTGTACAGTGCAACTTCCTGTTCGTAGCACCCTGAGTGCTTCAGTGTGTGCTTCACCTCAGCTACATGGAGGTGAACTTGGGACTCTGGTAAGATAAAAATTACCCTTCAAGCAAAGTCCATGCTGCTCTGAATTCAGGCCTTTGACAGCAGACCACCTTAACCTATCCTGAGACAAGTGCAGATCTTCAGAAAGCTGAAAGGAATGGAGGTGCCCAAGAAATACAAGAGGCCATAAATATACTCAGGACAAAGCAGAAAGGCATTCAAACCTGTGTGGTAAGCCAAGCAAAGGCTCTTCCCTTTCCTTTAAGGACTGTGACCTAAAGCTCCAGCTAAAACAGCTGCAGTAACACTCCCCAAGAAGGTCCACATAATCTCATTTCCCCCTTTCGTTATTTCTATTTCCTATTTCTATGCAAATCTCCCATGGGAAAAGGTTGCAAAACATTGGACAGAGATAGTTTCGAGCAAGTGGAGCAGAAAAAAACCCCAAACACCACTCTTCTGGGACAATGAAAACCCTCTTCCCTCCCTTTTGACATGGAAGATGCCAATAAGAATTTTCCTAGCCTTGTGTCCTTGACAAGCCAGACCAGTCTCATCCATAGCATTCACAGACCAGCAAAGAGCAGGTGCCAAACTCCTCATCATATCCCTGTCCCTTTGGCAACCTCTCAGGATTGCAGCTCATGCCTGCATGGGGAGGTCAAGCTGCTCAGATCTGCCCTGGGCAGTAACAATAGCTCAGGAAAGCCATTTGCTCCCTCAGTTCCTCTTCAGGTAGCATGGAGGAATGGAGCCAAATCCTAACAAACAAAAGTTCAATCAGTCAAGGCTCGAAATAGAAACAAGACCGTGCTGACTGTCACAAGAGTGCAGAAAGAGTTGCACGGGCTTGATTGCATGCTGAGCTAAAAGAGGCATAATATTTGTTCCTGGGGCTGCAGAATTTGCATACGACTCCCTCTGAGTTTATCAGGCATTTTCCCTGCATAAGAAAGTAAATAAGCATTATTGATTCTGAGCCAAAACCAGAAGAAACTCCTTGTTAAATGGGAATTTATAGAACATAAGGCACAGGCATCTTTGCTGTACTGCTCCACAGTCACCAGTAACAGGTAGTTCGGCTCCATCTCTTTGCTTAACAGTATGAACACCTCCAGCTGGACTCTGCACCATTGACTACAACCATCTGAGCTTTATTGTTCAGTAAGCTGCAGCTAACATCCTAACTTTAAAACATACAGGAATCAACTCAAAAAAGTAACAAAGGCAAAATTCAAAGCAAGTCAAAAAGAAAATAAAATTACATTAAAGAAAAAAAAAAAGGGAAAAAAGACAAAAATAAAAAACACAAACAAAAAAATAAAAAGGAAAACAAACAAACAAACAAACAAGGAAATATTTTCTGAACATGCTGGAAGTTCAGCATCTGAGCTCTTGACCAGCTGACAACACACACATTGACATTCACCCAGCTTGCTGCAAATTCTTGTCCAAAGCATAATCTGTCTGCTGGGGTTCATGTTCCCACTCTTATTGGAAAATGTACAATTCTGAGGTAGTGATTGCATCATGCCCAAATATTTGAAATGGGCGAGAACAGCTCTGATGTCACTACCTGGCTGGGATTGCTCTTCCCAGCTTCTAGATCAGAGATCTGAAATGAGAGCCTACGAAAAACCTTATAATTCACTGTTTAGCTTATATCTTCTCTCATGACACAAAATACCAAAGCACACGTTGGGTGATCTTTATGCTATAACACCTTTCTACAGAAGATGAGTGTTGATATCCCCAGTTTAATTCTGCATAGGAGCTCAGGTCCAGGATATTTAGGTTTGTATTTAGGAGCCTTGTCCCTATCCAGGCACCTATTGCTACAGCACCTGGGCTCCTGACTAGCTTAGAGTCATGCCCCAAGCACTGTGACAAGGTGGCACACAAGAAAACTGAATGCAGGTCTCCTGAGGGCCTAAAGACTGGATCAATCTCCTCCTTAAAGAGCATCCTACATCCACAGTTTCGATCCTGCCTGAGGGATGGGTGGAAGAGAAGTGCTTTCACTGTGGGAGAAAATTTCCATGGAGCAGCCCCCACCATGGCAATCCCAATCAGCACCTCAACAGAGCTCCAAAAAGCAGCAAAATAGGAACATCTCTTCCCATTTCTGTCATTCTGCAAAGCTTTCCTTATAATCCATCTGTTTTATTGCCAAGGAAAGCTCATCCCATAAAACCATTGGCATAGACTTCTCTAGCCGATTAGGCTGATAGTGCTGCTGAACACACTTTTATTGAGCAAACAGGCTTCCCCTTGGGAAGGCAGCAGGTGCTGTTCAAAGGCACTTGGCATGCGGGCCACTATGCCAGGCCACCAACATCATCAATCTTACGTTATCCAGCATGATGAAGCCAGCACAAGGTTAATGTAGTCTGGATGTACAAAAAAAAACCAAACAAACAAAAAAAACCCAAAAAAAAATTACACTGAAAGGCAACATGACTATAAATAAGCTGATTCCCAAATACTGCAAACCCTGCATTTCTCAGGCTAACATTGGCATGGATACCCACAACACCTCCCCACCACTGACCACCATTCACTTTACAAGCACTGAAGTTTTAAGCAAGACATAACATTTGAGAAGGGACAAGAGGAGATGAAGAGACCCCATATGTGCATGACATGGTTGTACCTTGCAGTGGACAAGCAAATTCATTCCTAACTCGCTCTGAAAATCAGAACTAAGCACAGGCATAGCATAATTGTGTTTCCATTTTCCTCCACAAACTGTACCTATTTCATCAAGTATCAATTCTGCCCCAATCTGGGAGTCTGGAATTTTGCTGTCCTCATTTAAATAAGTCTAAATGTCTCCCTTCAGTGTTCAAGGAGAGAGGTAGGTCCTCCAGAGGATGGTACATGTCATTTCAGAGGAGTCTCTGCCACCTGACAGTCTGTAAGATTCAATCACTCAGGATGTCCAAGTCATTTACTCCAAAGACTGGGAGGAGGGAGGATTAAACAATCCTTGTGGTGTTTTATCTCAGTTGAAAAGCAAGAATGTTTCATTCTGAAATATCAGTTCAATAGAAGATGGCTTGCTTTCCAGCTAAAAGCATGCTTGTCAAAACACATTAAATGGATTGCTTTTAATGTGGAAGACTTCAAATCCCACCCACCAAAACATGTTCTTCTAAGAAAAAAAGGGAAACATGAAACCAAACAACTGGATATTTCTCTCTCACTTCACTCATTTAAAATACTGCAGACTGAAAATTTTGTCAGGACCCAGAGTATGACCACAGCACAACCCATATGGCAGTTATCACAGAATCACAGAATCATAGCATGGTTTCAGCTGGCCAAAGTCAAACTGGCATGCCTTTAGTTCCACAGATCATTCTTCCATCCCTTGTTATATTGGCTGACCTCCAATCTGTTGGTACGTCCCCAGTCAGCCAGGACTGCTGATAAATGATGGGCAGTGGCCTGGTGAGCAGCCCTGCCAGCTCTCTCAGTACTCTAGGATGTAACCCATCCGGCCCCATAGATATATGCACATTGGTGTTGAGCAGCAGGTCATGGACCATCTCCCGAATTTTAGGGGGGATATTGTGTTCCTGGCCCCTGTCTCTTGGCTTGGGGGAGTGACTTTCCCCAGTGTAAGTGTTCCCATTACTAAAGACTGAGGCAAAGAAGGCATTAAGCACCTCAGCCTTCTCCTCATCTTTTATTACCATTTTTCCTCCTGAATCTAGTAGCAGATGGAGGCACTCCCTGGCCTTTCTTTCATTGTTAATGTATTTATAGAAATTTTTCTTGTTGCTTTTTACCTCTAAAGCCAGATTAACTTCTAGTTGAGATTCTGACCTTGTAATTATTTCTCTGCATGACCTAACAATATTTTTATACTCATTACGAGTCATCTTCCCCTTCTTCCAGAGGCCACAGACCCTTCTTTTTTCCTGATTTTGAGCCAAACCTCCCTATTCAGCCAGGCTGGTCTTCTTCACCGACAACTTGTCTTAGAGCATGTGGGGATGGTCTGCTCCTGTGCCTTTAAGATTTCCTTCTTAAAAATTGTCCAGCCTTCCTGAACTCCTACGTCTTTCAAAACTGACTCCTAAGGGATTCTACCAAGTGACCTCCAAAACAAGTCAAAGTCTGCCCTTCCAAAGTCCAAAGTGTCAGTATTGCTGCCCCTCCCTGCAACACCTCTAACAACGGATAACTTAATAATTGCATGGTCACTGTTCCCTAGATGTCCTCCAACTGCCACATCCTCCACCAGTCCTTCTCTGTTCACAAACAAGAGCTCCAGCAGGACACCTTCCCCGGTCGGTTCCCTTAGCAGCTCTGTGAGGAAGTTGTCCCCTACACATTCTAGGAACCTCCTGGATTGTTGCCTCTCTGCTGTGTTGTATTTCCAGTAGATACCTGGGAAGTTGAAGTCCCCCGTAAGAACAGCAGCAAGTCACCTCAAGATTTCTCCTAAGTGCTTATAGAATATTTCATCTACCTCACTGCTCTGGTTGGGAAGCCTATAGCAGACCCCCACAGCAGTATCAGTTCCACTTCCACATGAGATGGAGAGAACCCAGCCAAAGCTTTATTGTGTCAGGTGGAGACACCATCAGTACTCATTAATCATAACACAGAGATAACACCAATCAACATGACTTAAGGGTCTCCTGCAGCACTCAAGGAGACTCCAGGGATGGAGGAGCCCTGTCAAATCAGCCAAAGCCACCCCACGCCTTCCCAGCCTGCTACCTTCCATGAGCCCTTCTCTGTGCAATGTCCTATCGTATTTATTCATAATTTGTCACACACCAAACAACTGTCTGCCTAATGCCATAATTCAGTGTTTGTAATGAATCGTCGTAATTAGTCTGCTCATCTTGACTACAGCAAATCAATATACAACTATGCACTGCTAGGCACAGACAGAAATAATTATGAATCCCTACCACTGGATGAGTATTTCATGCTCATATGTGCAGACACAGAACTTAAGACAGTAAATCTCAATTACAGCCTTTCTACCTGCTTGACACTTCAGGCAGGACTGGAAAATCCAACACAAGAGGTGACAAAGTCAGTGAAGGTCCCTGGGGGTTCCTGAAGAAAAAAATAGCTTTACATTCATGGGATTCACAAAGAGAAGGAATGAAAAGCTAAATCAAATCCTCCATTAGCATCCCTAATTCATCATTGCCTTCACTGTCATCTCTTAGAATTCGTAGACACCAATCACAAGGTTTCCTTTGCTTTCTCAGTCCCTG
>JANHGN010023429.1:0-13810 GCA_024605025.1 Megaceryle maxima
CAGAGCCCTGGGAGCAGAGGGGCAGGATCCCCCCCTCCCCTGCTGCCCACACTGCTGGGGGTGCAGCCCAGGGGGCCGCTGGCTGCTGTGCTGTCAGCACACGGGGCTGGCTCAGCTGCTGCTCCTCACCCCAAGCATCCCTGAGTCCTTCTCCCCAGGGCTGCTCTCAACCTTTTCTGTACATTGCAGACCTAAAGGACACGCCTGAGCCTCTTCTCCTTTCTAATGCTTTTTCTGAATCATAGAATGGTAGGGGTTGGAAGGCATTTCTGGAGATCTAGTCTAACCCCCAGGACAGTAATAACAGTAGGACCAAGGGTGGCTGATAATTCCTCTTGATGCTTTTTGCAGGCACAGGGGTGAGCAGGGAGGTACTGAGGCTTTGTTTTACTTCCCCTGCTGACCTGATGTTGGCAGAACCACCGGCCTGAGCTCTACTCTCTGCCTCTTAGAGGAGCAGAGCAGCTGGCTGATGGAGCGGCCAAGATACCTGTCTAACTGGGCAGACGGGGAGGGAGGGCGTGTTCCGCAGCATCAAGCGCTGCGCTGCCAGATGGTGTGCAGAGCTCGTGGTGATGAGAGTCTGGTTCATGGCACGCGAGCTCGACTCCTAGAGAAAGGAGCTGAATGTAGGGAAAGAGGGATGTTGAACCAGTGTGGGAAGCAGGAGGATGATGAAGCTCCATTTCAGCGTTAAGTGCTGTGCGCACACACGTGTATTTCTGGCAACTTTGTGCAAATGGTAGTATAAGGAAAAGTAGTAAAGGCTGGTAGGGAATGGCCCCTTCCTGCTCTCTACCATTGCATAGTGTTACAGTTTTAGGTGCTGAAAGAAACCAGCCTGAGTTCCACGGGGAAAAAAAAAAAAAGATCCAGCGTGAGAGTCAGGGATGGAAAGGGATCAGCGTGACTCTCAGGGACCTGGCAGTGCTGGGGGAACAGTTGAACTCTGTGAGCTTAAAGGTCTCTTCCAACCAAAACAATTCTATAGGGAGTCTGAGGCACTATGCACAACGTAAACATGCGCATCATTATCAGCCCTTTGTGCTGTTGTTCTGCCTGTCTTGAGGGGATCTGACCTCAGGAAATCCCAGAAATAGCCAAGTATTTCCATGATGTTATTGATATATTGATATTTGCTATAGAGGCGAGTATCTGTGTCGCACAAGAGTTTGTGCCAGTTCTGGAGCTATAAAGAATATATTTTGGCAGGAGCACTATGAGAGGGTTCATCTCTGAGCTGCTGCAGCGTGAGCAGCTGCCCCTGCTGCTCTCAGGAGCTGGGGCTTTGCTGAGGTTGCTCTGCCAGGCTGCTAAGACACCTCATCTCAGCTCTGCGGGGATCTCGCGTCATGTGATTGCTTCAGACAAGAAAACACCCTGGGGCTGCGTAGGACTTTCCAGACTGGAGCTCAACTGCACTGGTGAGGCCCCACCTCGAGCACTGTATCCAGTTCTGGGCCCCCCAGTTCATGAAAGACAGGGAGCTACTAGACAGAGTCCAGTGCAGGGCCACTAATGATTAAGGGAGTGGAGCATCTCCCTTAGGAGAGGCTGGGAGAGATGGGTCTCTTTAGCCTGGAGAAAAGGAGAGTGAGTGGTGACCTCATTAATGCCTATAAATATGTAAAGGGTGAGTGCTGGGAGGATGGAGCCAGGCTCTGCTCAGTGACATCCAGAGACAGGACAAGGGGTAATGGGTACAAGCTGGAGCATAGGAGGTTTTGGGTAAACATAAGGAAAAAACATTTTCACAGTGAGGATGACAGAGTCTGGCCCAGGCTGCCCAGAGAGGTAGTGGAGTCTCCTTCTCTGGAGACATTCAAAACCCACCTGGATGCATTCCTGTCTGACCTGATCTGGGTGATCCTGCTCTAGCAAGGGGGTTGGACTCGACAATCATTTGAGGTCCCTTCCAACCCCTACCATTCTGTGATTCCGTGACTACATCTCGCTCGTGGCTGCGGTCGGGGGAGGGTCACCCAGGCAGCGGGTGCCGGTTCTGCTCCTGTTGTGTGTATGTCACCGAAACGTGAGGGCAGAAACCACCCTCCCTGTTGCTGGTGACTGTTGAACGAGGCTGTTGGGCGTGGCACGTACCTTGGCGTATTTGTAGATGTTCACAGAGTTCTCCAGGCTGATTGTCTGGGCGCAGAGGATTTCACAGTGTCTCTGGAGGCCGTCCAGTTGAAACAGGCTGGCAGCCGACAACAGCTATCAGGAGAAGAGAGAGGCTGTTGGAGTTTGAGAGCCCTGAAAGGCTTTTAGGGAAGGGAAATGGACAGAGCTGATGATTTCCTCTCTGAACAACCTCCAGCTCCCTGTTTGGCCAAGTCCTCATGAAAGAGCAGAAAGGCCACTTAATGCCTAGGGACAGATTTCCCCTCTTAGCAAAGGTTCGTTCCTCCTGCAGAAAGTGTATTTGTGCTGCCTTCTGGCCCCACACTCTAGAGCTCTATACAGCTCAAAATCCCCTTTCCTTAAAAGAAAATAATATAAAATAGTTGTGTATAGTCTTCAGCTAGAAGCTTGACTTTCCCCAGACTACTTGTGATGTGCAGCACCACTGTAAAAGGGCCCATTTGTAGTGGGTAATTGCTCCAAGCCCAACCTTTGCAGTACCAGCAGCTGCTCTGCAGGAGTTCAGCTTGAAATCAGTTGTTTCTCTCCCATCTCCCCCAGTCCTTTGGTGTTGGGTTGCTCTGGGCACTGGAGCTGCTGAATCAGCTGCACCTTTTCTGTGCCCCACCAAAAGCAGGGCAAGGCTGTTCTCTTCTCCCAGGAGAGGGGCCATGGTGCAAAGGAGGCTGCAGTAACCTCCTTCCTTGATGCTGTCCTCCACCCCAACCCCCTTCCAGCATCTCATGGACTTAATAAAACACAACTGGTAGTTCTTATTTCTGAGCAACTCTACGTTTTGAAACTTTGAAGCTCATTTCAAAGTGTTCAGTGTGCTCCTGAATTGGCAACTTGCTCTTAACTCCCGGATTTTTTTTGCCTTTCAAGCTCCACTTGTGGCAAGACTTAGAAGTATCGCTCTCACCTCTAAGATATCAGTGGTGGGAATTTCCATAGATTCTGTTCCTCCGTAGTATAAATACTGCATCAGCATCTGAAACGGGAAGAAGGCCAGGCACGAACGGTTAGCGCTGAAGTCGCAAGAGGCTGTGAATTGCTGAGGTCCCTTCCTGAGCAGAAGGGAATCACAGGGTGCGCTGCCTCTCGCCTCCCATGGCTGGATGTAGTTTTTTTTCTGAGGTTGCAAAGCTGCTGCTTTCTAATTTTTATTTATTTATTTTTTTTGGCTCTGAAAAGGGCCCTGTTGGAGAATTTTTGGCTGAGGGGGATGGTGCATCTCTGAGCAACACAAATGTCCTTATGAAATGGTCCCTTGGCTCTGGTGCTGGGGCTGGCCCCAGGCAGAGCTGCCAGAACTGGAGCGCCCAAAACCGGGAGCCTCAGTGTCTCGGGGACCTCCCAGCCACTTGCTTCCCCCGCTGTGCTTCTAATCAGCTTCCAACCCCCCCCATTGGGGCTGGAGGAAAAGGCCTAATTGTTTGCAGGGAGAGCGAGAAGCGGCTTCTGCTCTTTGATCTACATGTGCACACCCCCAGCTAAACCGGTACCAGCTTATCTAGGGAAGGACTGGATTTGGTGTTGGGAGGAGAAGCTGTTCCAGTATCCCGGATGCTGTGTGAGCAGGTGGGGGCTGCGTGCCCCGCTTACCATTTCTAACAGTGGCAGTAACAAAACTGAGCTTCTGCCTTTAAAATGACATCATTTGTCTAACAGAATTACAGGGGAGTAAAGTGCTTTCCAGCAGGACTAGATGATCTTTCAAGGTCCCTTCTAACCCCTAACAATCTGTGTGTGTGATCTCTGGGGGCTCAGTATCCTCCACGCACCGTAACTGAGATGGCTGTAGAAGGCAACACCTCCTGAACTCATCTGATTTTTTTTTTTTTTTTTTTAATCTACCATCCAGTTGTTTAATTCCATGAAGTATTTAACTGGTTTAATTCTTTTTAGTTTGTTGCTGTCTCTAGCGAAGCAAAAGTTTATCTTTAGAAACCTTCTGATGGTAAAAATGTCATTAAGGAGGCTGCTTCTTTATATGTCATGGCCCGAGCTGCCAGATTTGAATGTCATCCATCTAGCACAAAACTTATCCAGCCCCTTTCAGGTAGGACAGAGATGTTCTTCTGGTGAATCTCATACCCTCTACATTAGGTGCCAGTCCTGCTGACCAACAGCTCTGCCATTTTGTTTCTTTTTTTTTTTTTATAAGCAAAACCTTTCAACCCTGTAGTGAAACAGTTACACAACTTATTCTGCACTTCACATCTTCCCTGTTCCGAACCTTTCTTCCAAATTTGAATTGCAGGTCTGGAAAGCTGGAATGATTTAACGATCACATTTCACTGACTTGGTTGGGTTTTTTTTTTCCTTGGATGTGTGTTAAGTAACCTACTTTCTCTCCATCGTGAATGAACCTCCCTTAGGTGCATTAAATGTGGAAATGTCATAAAAACAAAGTGCAATTCTCAATTTTAAGCCTTCCTTGAGAGGGAAACCAATGATTTCTGATCATCTGAACTGAATTACTATGATGCCTGGGCACTCCACCTGCTGTAAATAAGTTTATTTTTTTGCTTAGCACAGCATGAAAACACCTTAAAAAGTATGATATTGATGTCTTGAAAGTACAAAACTAGTTTCTATAGAAGACTAATTTCCCCTGCTTTATGGAGGAGTCAGCTGCATAGTATAGAAAACAAGAATTTAGGCTGGAGGTTTCTGGTTTAAGTTTGGTCCTAACTGAAAACTTTTGCCAAAGATCAGAACACCCCTGAAACAGGGGCATGTTGAAATGAACTAAATGAGCTGTGCTAGTAATATTTAACTTCCAAATGTGTGAAAAGACAAAAAGAATAAAGGTAGAATAAGTTACATACCTTGAAGATACTGTATTTCATGTCACTGATTTCAACAGTCTTGCTGCTGTGGCTGTCGTGTTCTGTCTTATTGGTCATGAGCGTCTTAAACCTGAGAATGGTTTTAATAGATTTCTGTGTTAGTGACAAGCAGCCTTAAGCAAGGGGGGGGGAAGAAAAAAAACAAACAAGATCCTTCCTTTGTGCTTGTTTGCAAGTTGAAAATTGAAACATTTTGTTCAATTTAATGAGAGTTTAGAACTTCAGGGAGGGCTTAACCTGTAAATTGCTTGGGTCTGATCCAGTCCCACCCTATTAATAGTTTCAAAACAGTGTTACTATGGCAATAACAGAGAAAGGAACTAATAACTGACAGTGTCCCAGGTCAAGAGGGAGATTTCTTGGGAATCTGGAGTAAGTGCAGCTCTATTTAGCAAGTGGAGAGGGACAATGGGAAGGCTGGGAATGCCTGGGTATCTCCGCTCTGAGCTGCTGCACAGGTTTTTAGGGGTCAACAGACCTCTGGGAATCTCTAACACATACTAGCCAGAAAAACTCATCTTTCCTCTTCTTAACAGTGGTAAAGAAGCTGTGGCTTAGTCCTGCAGACCTGAGCTACGGTCTGTAGCCTTAGCAGCTGCCTCGCTGCAATAAGCGATCGAGAGCGTCACACACATCAGACACCAAAGGGCTAAACCTCCCTTTAACACTCACCTGTTAGATGCAGTAACCAGCAGGACTTTGTGTGCATAAAAGAGCTTTCCTTCCACTAAGAAAGTTACATCAGACATTTCTTTATTGTTTAGAAAGTGAGGATCTGTTGGGGGGGAAAATTAAGAATAGAAAAAAAGAGGGTGAATACTTTTGGAAACTATGGATTCTTTAAGAAATAAAAGAAATCCTAAGAGCTTCACTGTTCAAGTGAGCGCCTTACCCAGCCGAGCTGGCAGTGCCTTTCGGATTTCAGGAATGCTGGGGATGGGGCTGCTGCCGTAGCAGTGGGTGAAGATGGACGCGAGCTGCTGATTGATAGAATCATTCTGCAAAGAGGAGGGAACAGGTATTGTATTGTGAGCAGGTTTCAGAGGTGCTGTAACGGTTTACTTGAGGCTTATGGGAACTGCAGCCTGTAAAAATAACCTCCAACCAGAGGGGCAAGAGAGTGATCTGAATAAATGTGCTCTGGCACAATTCTCTTGGCAGTGGTTTAGGGGCCAACCTCTGACAAGGGAAAAAGTCCATCAGCAAAAGCTCATCCCTCTGCTCCTCCCTAAGAGGTAAACCCACAATCTGCTCTCAGCGAGACTGCATTCATTATCACAGAATGATAAAGCTTGGAAGGGCCCTCTGGAGATGATCTGGTGCCACCCCCCTGCTCCAGCCAGCAGGGTCACCCAGAGCAGGGGGCCCAGCAGCGCAGGGTCCAGGCGGGGTGGGAACCTCTCCAGACAAGGAGACTCCACAACCTCTCTGGGCAGCCTGGCACAGGCTCTGTCACCCTCACAAGAAAACTCATGGTCAGATACCAAGCTCTAGTTTGCAATGGTTTTCAGTTAGCCCGTTATATTTCTTGCTTTTAATGTAAAGGATGATTACAGTGTATGTTGTCATGACCAATTAGGGAGGTCTCAAGAGCTGAATCTGTTTCTCAGCTTCCCGTCTGTGCATTTCAAATGTCTCCAGTCTGCAGTCAGAAGACAGACAGACACCCCCTCCTGAGAGCACAGCATCTTGGAAGAGAACACAGTAGAGCCTGGAGGAACTTATCTGCAAGATGGGACAGATAAACTATATGCCATGGATCAAATCTGTTCTAGAAATGCCCTGGAAAGCAAGGGAAAAAATAGACACAGGCAACCTTTAAATAAAAAAGTAGAAGGAAAAATGTTGCTGAACAAAAGCATCGTTCAGAACACTCCTAGAAGATACCACTGAAGGAACACGAACTGCCCAATATGGTATTGGTAACTCTTCCTCTCTCACATTCACGTGGTTTCACAAACCAGTTGCTAAACTGGACTTTAACAGAATAGCTTTTGCTTCTATGGAAGTTCCTGTCTTCACTGTGAGTGCTGCATTTGTGGGCTGATAAATGCTCTGAGGGCCACTGTCATAGTCACTTGTTCTTCTTGGACGCTACTACCCTGTACAACAGCTAACAACAAACACTTGGTTTTGATGCTGTTACAAAACTAATAATTACTTTGCTGGTTTTGAGGATCTCAAACATGAGCTGCAACCCTTCAGTAACCAGTTCTTCATTATAATCCTCTTCTTTAATGGTGATGAATTCCCGTAGGAGGGTCTGGACGACTGAGTAACGAGACTGGTAGAAGGTTGTCCGCAGTGACTCGATCCACACGTGGAGCTTCCAAGGGACTCCTGTAGCCACAGCAAAAAGAACAGTGAAAGTTGATGATTTGCTGAAGTACCTGTGAGTAAGACTGTCCCCGTTGCTACTTCCAACCCGTAGCAGATCTTTACATAACTCCTAACAGCAGATACTTTTTGGCTTGATATTAAAGATGACTGAACTGGGTCATTAACAGATTGACTTATCTACAACTGCAAAGGATTGGTACCAGGGCTCTGAGTTGGAACTTTCTGCTGACTACTGAGGACCAGAGGCTCCCTGCTGTGTATTTAACTTCGTGATGAGTCAGAACTACAAAAAAACCCCTTGAACTGAATGTGTAAGAACATCTAACCCAACACAAACATGGTGCAAGGGCTTTTCTCCTGCTTACCTGCACCAGTCTAGACACACAAGCTTTAAAGTTTCTCTTTACTCCCTTAGATCAAATCTGTTCTTTCACCTTAAATCATTCAATCTCTGCTGTTAACTTTGGTTTGGAGACCAGGTTCTTTTAAAACTGAAGTTTAGGTGTCAGAGTATCTGACGAGGAGACCTGCCCCTTGCTTTTGATGCATGGCAAGAGAGGATCCAGCCAAAAGTGAGGGACATCCCAACTCAGCTGGAATTTGGGGGAAAAAAAACCCCCATCTTGAGGAGCCTTAAACACTTCTGGATTTAAATTTGACAGCTGGCTCTCATAAACTGGGAATAGCTTTACAGTTAAGGTTACAGGTGCTTCTCCAAGTGAAAGGAACAGAGGAAAAAGCTTTTTATGCCTTAAATGTGCCACTGTGTTTAAAACAAACACCTTACCAAGTGCCCTGAGCTCCATGGTGATGTCTACGTAGCCGTGCTCAGCACTGTAATACATGGCCTCCTGCAGAGCCTTCATCCGTGTCTTGCACAGCCTGACTTGCCCCTCGCTGGAGCTGCCCTGGCTGGAGGTGTCACTCTCCACTCCCTCAGCTAAAATCTCTTCCAGTGAGAGGACGTCACCCTTCAGCTGCTGGGGTTGGGTCAGGAGCTTGCGCAGAACATTCCTGAGAAGGAAGAGGAGATGGCACTTTATTAATAAATGAAATATCAACAGTTTCAGGCAGGACTATGGTGATTTGGGTTAGTAAATAGTAACAGATAATAATGGAGCAGCATTTTAACCACTGGTCCTTCCATTCTAGAAACTGATGCTTTGGTAGCAAAGGCAAGAACACGGAACATGCTCCTGTACATTAGAGGTACCAGGGCATGTTTCAGAATGCCAGGGCAAACTGGTTTTTATTGCAGTCTAGAAGCATGTTTCCTTCTGCCAGCCCTGACTGTGGTCACTTCTTAAGCTCTGAGGTAAGATTTACCAGAGTGGCTGGTTGGTAGAACTCTTGCTGGTTTTCCCCAAGCACTGTTACCTCGGTTTAGTCAGACCCTCTTCTATCAGCAAATAGAAACCATAAAAAAATGATAGCTCTGCATCACTCAATCCGAGGAGAATTTTTAGTTTTGTTTGGAATTTCCCGTGGCAGTTTCAAGAAAGAGGCTTTGGTGTTTGTGTCCAGCCACTTTGGAAAGCTTGCATCACTGGTGTCCTTCCAGACAGCTGGAGCCATCTGCAGCAGGACACTCCCCATCCCAGCAAGTCCACCCCCAGTACTCAGCTGTGACACCACAGTGCCAGGAGCTGCTGCACCCACACCACTTGTCATACCTAAAACCAGGCAGTCCTGTGCTTTGGGATCACCCTGCCCTGTCCAACTGGAGAACGAGCCTTGAATTTCACACTTTGCAGGGTAAGATGGTGGGAGGGAAGTGGAACTGGGAACAGCCCCGTGTTTGTGTAGATTTGGAAATAACTGCATCAGGCTTTTCCAGCTTTGCAGATTTTGAGCCTCATTTGAGCTTGGGATATTTTTCCTGGTGTGTCCAGATGTGCAGTGCACCTGGAAGTGCAGGTTTGGCACCGTTGTGTTCAAGCAAAGCAGCTCCTATTGAATGTGCTTCTGGAAGGACCAGAGCTGTACTGCTGAGAGACTCTGTGGATACCTCTCAGCCCATCTCTTAGGGCTGTTTTAATTGGTTTGTTACGCTAACAAACTTCTCCTCTCTAGATTAAGTAATGTCTTACAGCTAAATATTTCCAACCCTGAAAAGGCTGGCTTTTCAGCACCTTAATAACTTATCTCTTGGTCAGCCACTCAAAAAAACAGAGATGGGGTCAACCAAATTCTGCTGCAGGTTATTTTTGCTGCCTTAATGTGATTAGATTCTGTCTCAGAGCATGAACCACAATCTCATAACCTACCCCTAGGTGGAACTTTGTCTGCTCACATATGGCCTAGAACCAGCTCCTACTCCTTGCAGAGATAACCAGCAAGAATGAGACTATGCAAAAAGCACACAGAGATCTTTCTGTTGCATTTTGTGTTTTGGAGTAAAATATAATCCCTTTCTTTTATCAAAGTTGGAGTTGCTGAATAATCAGTCTTGCATGACTTTTTTCTCAAAGGGATGTAACAGAGCAACTGCCACTTTAAAGCATCTTTCAATTCCCCAAAACACTCAGAAGACACAACCTCCATCTGAATCACAACAGCGTGAAAAACTCCAGCACTAACAACCAGTTACTACTGAGCCTCTTCAAACCATCTCCTGAGCTGTGCCCCCAGGGATTCAACTCTAAAATGACATGGAATATAAAGCCAGGTGGGAATACCAACAGTGATAACCTTAGGCAGAAAGAACCCCCACCCTCTTCAGAACACGAGTGGTGTTTTACCTGTGCCCGTGTGCGGCGGAGTGACTGAAGCAATTCATGTCTTCGTGAAGCGAAGACGACATCCCGTTAACTTCCAGCATGCTCAGGAGCGGGTCCGCACCCCTGCTCAGCAATAAGCTGACCAACTCGTAGTTCCCTAGGGGAAAATAAAAGGTAACGCTGAGTCTGTGGCTGTTACCTCTTTGAAAGCACGTAGTGTAGGACTGGTGATGGACCAGCAAGTTTTAAGCTACCAAGTAAGGCTTGCAGAGCATCCTGCAAGTGTGTATGGCTTCGTCACGTCCCCCAGAGAGAAACCGAGTCAAGAAGTAGTTAAATTACCTAATAATGCACAATTAGCTAGAGACAGGATGAAAAGAGAATTAAACTGGTCTGGTTCTCCCAGCTGTAGTAGTGAGGGGTGGCAAGAGACCCCAGCACAATGAGTATCTGTCCCTGGGAGGGGAGGAGGTTGGGTTTTTTGTCCCTTCTTTAAGTCTTGGAACAGAGCAAGCCAGAGACTCGTCTTCAGAAATGCACAAAAATGAAGCAGAAAGAAACGAAGGAAAAAAGTAAAACCAGTTACAGTTGAGAAGAGCTGAAAACCACCAGATACTCTTAGGCTAGTGCAGACTTGTCCACAGCATGCTAAACTCTTCCCCTGACAGGTAGAAGAAATGCAGAATTTTACTTGTATTTATTAAATTAATAAACCAGATTTCTTTACATAGCAGTTTTTTTTTTTTTCCCCAGGCTGAATTTAAACTTGTTAATTCTTTTGCATCTGGAAGATATTTAGATCCATGACGTGCCTGGACAAGACAGGAGCTGCTTTTTGTTTCCTGACAGTGCCCTGTGCAAAGGGGTTGTTTCAGTCGAGTTTACCATGGAGGCCACTGGTGGGAGGTGAGTGTTGGGACAAGTTGCAAAAGCTCATTTAGTGCCCATCATGCTCCTGCCACATGACCACAGCTGTTAGGCACTGCCAACCCAGACGGGGTTCCTACTAGTGTTTTAGAAATATAAAAAAGAAGCTGATTAAAAAAACCAAAACAGAGTGACAGAGCCTGGCCCAGGCTGCCCAGGGAGGTTGTGGAGTCTCCTGCTCTGGAGCCTTTCCAGCCCCTCCTGGATCTGTTCCTGTGTGGGCTGCCCTGGGTGACCCTGCTCTGGCAGGGGGGTTGGACTCGATGCTCTCCAGAGGTCCCTCCCAACCCCCAGCATTCTGTGATTATTTTAGTAGCCAGCTCACTGTGCTACCCATTTGGTGTCTCTACTGCACCATCAGTGCCTCAGAACCGCAGCGCTAAGCGACTCCTGCTGTGTTTGAGGGACACTGGACCCACATGTGAACTGGTTGTGTTTATTCCACAGCAGCAGGAGGCAGAGCGTGCAGAGGCTGCCCCGAGCTCACCTGCTGCTGAAGCCAGCTGAAGAGGAGTCTCGGCGTAGTTGTCTTCTCCACTGTTAACAGCAGAGCCCTCAACGTGGGCACCAGCATCCAAGAGCAGCTGCAAGAGACACATGAAAGAAAGTTGGGGAGAAGAGAGCAATTCAGAAAGACAAACCAGAAGAGGCTGGGTGTGAGACAGGGAAAGCAGGAGATTCATAGCAAAGAGTGTGAGCACACAAAGGGACCATCTCCAAGGCTAAGGATCTCTTGAGAGGCAAACTGCTCTTCCACTTCCTAGGCCTGAAGTCTCCATATGTCAGTTAAATCATCTCCATTGTCCAGTTGACACCTCCAATGTCAAACTAGAGTTTTCTTATTTTTCATTTGTTTTCCTATGCTTTCAAAATTGAGTTTATGCTGGAAAGGTGCTCAACTGGCAGCCTGGAGAACATCCCCTCCTTTTATTTGTTTTTAAGTCTCCTTTACAAACATGGTTTGGCACTTGTTTCCCAACTCCAAAGAGCTCTGCAATCAGAGATTCTCTTGAAGTCCATCTTACTTGGTTTCATGGGAAATGAGGTTCCCCCAGGGAATTAGCCCTGGAGGCCAAACATGCCTCTTGGTGTTCCCAGGCAACACAGAGCTGATCTAAGGAGGCCTTGGCAAGCTCCAGTGATTTGCCACACACAGAACCTGCTTTCAGTGAACGCACCAAGCTGCTGGCAAGTGAAATGATCCCTTCCCAGATGATGGGCAGAAGGTCACAAGACGATGGGGACATTTTATGGGCAAGTAGGGCTGTCAGACAGCACTGGGGCACCCAGAGCAGACCTTTCAGGTGCAGAGTGGTGGGTGCTGCTCCTCTCCTGCTGCAGAGAGAAGCAGCTCTGCCTGTGGGTGCCTGGCCAGCACTGCTGGAGGTTCCTCCACTGCTCGCTGGACCCTTTTAATAAGTTGCCAAATGAAAAATTAGAGTAATCTTTAAAGACACAAAAGTTGTGGGCAGTGCAGCCCGACAGGAGCTTTGATGCATTTGGCTGCATCTCCTGGGAGAATCAGGCTCTTCTCTCCCATGGAAATTCAGGCTGCCCAACCTTTGCCATACAAGAGGCTGCCCTGGTGACTTGCCAGGAGGAATCTAAGCTTAGTAATTATTTACAAATGTACACAAAGAAAAAAAATGAGTTTGTGCAGCCTCTATTTGCTTACATCTTTTTTTTTTTTTTTCCTTTTCTTTTTGAGCAGAAGGTGAATTAAATTCACCAGCAAGTGACTATCTTCTGTGGTCAGTTATTAATTCCTTTTGTAGTTTGGGGGTGGGATTTCCAGGATTCCACCTCATCCCCTGAGCTCCCTGAGCTAATCCCCCAGAAAAGGGAGCGGGGAAGATGCGAGAAGCTCAGTTCCCACCACAGCTTAACTCTTGTTCACACAATTCTCCAGGATTATCAAAGAAGTTACAGATGATTTGCTGCCATTAGAGCAGAAATCAGCACACGCTCCATTTTTGCATATGTAAATGGATGAACCAATTAACATCTCATGTCAGAAAGCAGCCTGATCAAGCTGTCTACCTGTAGCCGCTCTACACGAAGCACTGGTTTATCTCATACCAATGCAATGAGAGTGCAGCATTGTTCTGGAAGAGAGAAACCATGGAACAAAAACCCAAGGCAAATAAGGAAACTTGCTGGTGTTTTGTCACACGGCCTCAGCTGGGAATGATGTCAGCAATTCACCAGCACCGGTTGCGTTCTCGTTTCCAAAGCACACGATTTTCCACTGGTTTTTAGAAGGTTCCCACCAAAGAACACAGGGAGCCCATGGTGGAGCCGTGCTGAGGACACCTGGCAGTGACAGGGCTGCTCTTCAGTGCCTCGGTGTCTCCTGGGGAGATTCCCACCCTGTGGATTTCTTCCACTTACCTGAACAACAGAGATGTGCCCGTGTAACACGGCAAAGGTGAGAGCCGTCCAGTGCCGGCTGTCGGGGTGGACTGATGGGTATCGTGGAGAGGTACTGGGAACCTGGCAGAAAGGAACCAGGTGGTTACCAACCATCACAGCCTCTGTCTGCCACCACCTTTAGTCCTGTACATAACTGGCTTTTTAATTTGTAAGTGATAACCCCAGGGAATGGCCACTTATGAGAACGCTGCGAGCACCAGTCACTCTGTCCAGTTCCTTGGGCCTTTTTAATGGGTTTACTGGTTTCTCCTAGTGGCAGCTCTTTCAGAAGGGAGGCCTCTTTGTCCCCACCATGCTTATTAGACTTGCCAATGCCATACAATCACAGAATGGCAGAGGCTGGAAGGGACCTCTGGAGATCATCGAGTCCAACCCCCCTGCCAGAGCAGGGTCACCCAGGGCAGCCCACACAGG
>JANHGN010023429.1:36942-49037 GCA_024605025.1 Megaceryle maxima
GCCCTGGGTGACCCTGCTCTGGCAGGGGGGTTGGACTCGATGCTCTCCAGAGGTCCCTTCCAACCCCCACCACTCTAAGGTTCTACAATTCACATACAGCCACAAGCATCCCATTTTTGTTTCACCGTGTCTGCTCCTTTTGACCTGCAACGCTCTCTCCCCCGGCGCCAAGGCTGCCACAGGAAGGCAGCCTCTTTACTCCCCATCAAGTCTGCTCTGTGCAGTTCGATTTTGCAGACAGAATCTTGCAGTTTTGCAGAGAATTTTCACACTCTGTGTTTGCACCACACCCTGCTCCGAATCAGAAAGATCAGAAGATTCAGGCTACTTTGGAAACACTCCAATAATGCTACAAATTGCTTACAGCTAGAAATACAGAAGAAAGGCTGGTCTGTCCCAGGTGTGAGATAGGCAGTTAAGAGGAAAAAAAAAAAAAGAGCAGTGTTTGTTTACACAAACAACATAAAAGACAGAGGAGGGGAGAAGGAATCTAATTCAGAATAGTCTGCACTGCCAGCTTCAGCAGTTGTACTTGGATGAATTCGATCCTCAGGGTCTGCAATTAAATCCCTTTGCTACTACCAAGGTCATCCCTCACATTCCAACTTTGCAATCTTTGAACTGTAAAGAAATGAACAAAAATAATAATAATAAATAAACAATAATAAAAAAGACACACTTTAAAGCACCTCAGTAGGAAACGCCAGGCAAAGGCAGGAATGTATCCAGTAACCCAAACATAGCTACTGTCAGTCACCTCCTGCTTTTAATGTGACTTGGTTTTAATTCACTTCAGCTCCCCCGTGCTAAGGTGTTCTGAGCACACACAGACAGGTAGACACAGAGAACAAACAAAATGAACCTTTCATCCAGAACCTCCCTTTGGTTTTTCAGTCAGGATACCAGGAGCACATATGTAGATGGAGCCTGTTAAAGTCAGGAGTTTCTAAGTGTTTCTATTTTTTAATGTTATTGTTGTAATAGGAGGAAGGTGAAAGTTGCTCACTACAAGTGTGAAAAAGCTGCTGAATCCTCCTGTTTAATGAGATGTGTTCTCAGGACTGTGGAAAATATTTGGTACATTGCAACTGTTTAGCAGGGGCTCAACAAATAGATCATCCTGCCTAAGGTCAGGAGCAGCACTGCCAACAAATAGTTCATTTTACTCAATAGATACACGTTGGTTGCAGCTTATTGGCCTCTGAAATAGGGTCGTTCACTTCACCTTCCGTGTGAATGAGTACTTCAAAATCACAATTCAGTCTGACATTAACTGGTTGAAGTCTGAAACAGGCAAAAATACAGCTTCTCTCCTTTGTGGTGGTGAAGGAAGCTGATCTTACCTGTTTATAGCCTTTTTATTCTTCTAATAAATCTCCCAAACTGATTTTTCTTCAGCAGCAAATGCCTTATTTATTTATTTTTTTCCTTTAAAACAAAAAAGGACACATTTTTATGTCCTCTCTGAACAAGCAATGCCCTAATGGCACCATTCAGGGTAAGGCTTCCTTCTGTTGCCCTCTATTTAATCAGTGTATTTCTATCAAAACAGCTCTGGGGAAAAATAAAATAAAAATCAATGGGACTATTGCATGGGGGTGGGACTGGAATATGCTCACGGAGGCATCTTTCTGTAAGGACCCTGCTGACTTCAGGGGTACTCTGAGTGGATTGCAGTTGCATGGGAATGTATGATTTCTCTCTCCAGGTAAATTAATCAGGGTCTACTTTTATTATTCCTATATACCTGTTCTTGACTGATGAGGCAGCTGGAGACAGACTAGAAAGATATTAAGATCTGTCAGAC
Organism: Megaceryle maxima; assembly: GCA_024605025.1. Taxonomy (NCBI): domain Eukaryota; kingdom Metazoa; phylum Chordata; class Aves; order Coraciiformes; family Cerylidae; genus Megaceryle; species Megaceryle maxima. Next base: position 38,750 of record JANHGN010023429.1, read on the forward strand.
AAGAGATCCCAGAACTTAATTTATTGCAGGGCTTTTCAAAGACACAGCTCATTGAGCTGAGCGTATCGAGTTCTGTTCCTGATGTGGCCTGGTAACAATGGGACGTGGCTGGAAAATGAAAGAATTCAGACATAAATATATTAAATTTGAATTAGGAAAGGCCAGACCACAGATAAATCTAAAAGACAGACAATGATGTAGCTATTGCACTTAATATTAAGTTCCATAAACCTGCAGCTAAAAAGAGTAGAGAGAGGGGGGCAAAAAAAGCCTGACAGGTTGGTGAGAGTCTGGAAATATTCATCTGGAGAAAAGATTTGTCCTGAAAAATCCTTAACCATCTCTGAAAGCCGTGATACTTCTCAGTGATGTTGAGGAGGTGACTCAAGCAAACACAAGTCTCGGCAGCGGGCTCTGCAGGTTATTCCTGATTTTCCTTCCTTTCTCTGCCAGTTGGGTGCCCATGCAATGCAGAGCAAGACTTTCTGGAGACAACTGACATTAATAACTGGGATGTTGGTGTTCTCGTCACTATGGATTGATATTGCTGTATAAATTTGATCTGCCTAAGTAAATCAGTCAAGGAATTTCAGAATGAACGTTGAGTTGTGCCAGGTGTTTTCGGCAGAACGTGGTGAGACCCTGGCACAGGTTGCCCAGGGAAGCTGTGGATGCTCCATGGCTGGATGTGTTCAAGACCAGGCTGGATGGGGCTTTGAGAAACCTGGTTTAGTGGGAGGTGTCCCTGCCATGGCAGGGGGGTTGGAACTAGGTGATTTTTTTAATGTCCCTTCCAACCCAAACCATTCTGTGATTCTATGATTTGAATCTAAAAGCATAACAGGCCAAGATGCAAACTTGATCACCACTGAATACAGCGATGCTTGGACTGGATTTTGATGCTGGATCAGGAACTACTAATTTAGACCCATGTCTGTTTTCCATACTAGCCAGAGTAAACTTGCCTGAAACACCACAAGCCAAAATATCAAGTGTTCTAGCCAATGGTGATTTAAATCAATAGCTCAAATATTGGAAGAACATAGTATTTGAGCAAACAGCACTCAAAAAATAGCAATGAAAGGCCTACAATCTTTTCTTCTGGCAGCACCAGATGCATTTTCCATGCTTTCCCAATAAATAACATTTCAGAGCAGGCACTGCTGGAAACACACCGCAGAGAGAAAACCCAAGCAGTTAGCTCAGCTTGCTCCTTCTCCTGCCCAGCTAAGGTGGCACAAGAGAGCAGGCACTACTCCATTTCTCCTGCTTGGCCCTAATGGAAAACATGGTTTGGTTGCTTATCTGTGGGCCCTGGATCATGTGAGGTACTAGAGAAGCAGCAAATTTGAGGCAAGCCTTCTAGATGCCTGCACATGTGAAAGGGAATGAAACTTTCTTTTCTCTTATGAGGTGGCCCCACTGTGTGATTGTAGTTGGCTTCTTTGCAGCGTCCACAGCTTTTCCAGCTGAAGGGCTATGAATTTCCATCAAACTGGCAAGCCCTGAACGTAACTGTTGGCAGCTGACAAATCCTACATCAGCTCTGGAATTTCACTAGCGTTTTCCTGGATTTTCACCGACGGAGTCAGATGGGTACAGTCTGTGTGCTTCTGCTGATGTGAATTGTTTTATACTCACTGACATTTGGAATAAAATAATGCACCAGCAAACTCAGACAATGTGTAAAACTTGGCCCATCTGCAACATGGATAGCTCAGAAAGTTCTGACTGACGTGGCTGGATCCACGGGTGCTGATGGACAAGCCAAGAATTACTTTTAGAACGTTCTACAGACCAACAAGATCACCAACAGCTAAACACAATTTATAGTTCTTCTAAAACAGGGTAGTTGGAAGAGAAGGAAGCTCAGCCTACCAAAGACCAATAGTCAGCTACATAAGGAACCAGGATCCAATGGGTTTTTTTGCCTATTCTTAGGTATTAAATCATACTAACTTTCCTATGAGAAAAGCTGTATGCACATGAGAACCAAAGAGACAGGACTAGGGCAGTCAGTGATTTCTATTCCTACTTTTAAGGCTAGACCACTGTCCTGGCCAAGTCAATTAACTTAGGCTAGACTAGTCCACCCAGCTGTAAAACGAGACTAGAACACTGACCTCGCTTTGTGCTCCCCAGGGAGCAGACTCCAGGTAAGTATCACTTGCCTTGACACACCATTAAAAAGAAGTTTGGAAAAAATAGTGAAGGAGGGAGAAAGAAGCTTCGTTTACCTTTGGATGGCCCTTCTCAACTCCCAGCATCCCCAACAATCCCAGTGAAGATGTTCTGCTGCTCTGGGATATGATCTCACACTGGGGAGTGCTCCCAAGCTCAGCCAGCTTGGCATAAGCAATGGGAAAAAAAACCCCAGAGCAGAAACAGAGGGGGAGCACCACGCGTCTGCTCGCTCTTTGTGGTCCAAAACCACGTTGTCTGACCTCTGACACAATACAGACTCTGATCTCTGAGAAACATAAGAAGTCTGGTTGCCCAGCAGAGACACATTATTTTTTTTTTTTCAGCAACAAAGACAGATGTGCTCTGCTGACAGAGACAAGCTCTGAGCCCTCAGGCAGGCAGGTGTATGCTACTGCAGAAAGCAGCTTGTTCTCACCTCAGGGTCCAAGCCGTTTGCCAAACTATTGCACAAGTGGCACTCTCTATTTGCAAAACACTTCCTCTGGTGGCCTATTTGACACCAAACAGCAGATGGTTTACTGTCTGTGCAGCAGGTAAGGTCATTTTGAGGATTCCAAGTGGGTCGTGGCTTGATCATCCAGCAAGGAACTACATTTGTTGTGGAAACGTTGCAAATATTTTACTTAAGATACCTGGGTGCTTTGTCTCCAACTCTGCCTGCTCTCCTTCTTCTGCTTCACTGCCTTCACCTGCAGGCAAGTGTAAGAGCCCACAAAGTTTCAATCTATTGGTATCTCAAATCATTCACATGCCAGAGGCCAAAGCAGAAAGCTCTTCCCTCTGCCAAGCTGTAGAGAGATCCCTACATCCCCTCCATTCCTGCAGGACTCCACCTCACTCCTTTAGCTGCCAAGGTGTTGAGCACGGATACGGCACAGAGTTTATATGAGTTTAAAGTGGCTGTGTCCTGGGGGGTGCTCTTCATGCCTAATTGCAAGTGTGGCTGCTTTTGTACCTTGTACAGTTTGCTGCAGGGTGTGTTCAGAAGCCGGGCTGGGTTTTTGCCCTGGTTTGAGTGAGAAGAGAACGAGTTCTGGTCAGTGATTTTACTTTTCAGCTCAGTTCAGTTAAGTTTCAGCTAAGCCCTTCATGGCCTATGACACCCTCCACTATCCATGGCTTCAGCACTTGAGTTCTACACTTGCCTTCGTGTGTCAAGACCTTCCAGACCCTACAGTGCCAAGCTGTTCAGAGCACTTTGCATCACGGTGCGACACAGAAAGCTCACAGACAACAGAAAGCCAAGCAAGACGGACAGTAGATTGCCAGGTCCCTAGATGGACTGAACACCCGCAGTTCCTTCCACTGGAAGGAATCAGTGGGGCTCAGATCTTCCCAAGATCAGGTTTTACCAAGTCTGCAGCTCTAAGTCATCCCTCCCCCTGCTGAATTTCCAAGCGCTCAGTACCGATAGATTTGAACAGGATCCTAGAAAGTAAAACACAAGCAAACTCAGACTAGCTCGGCGTTGTCTTCCTTGCTTGTGACCAACATTTTTTTCAGTAGAAAACCAACTGCAGTGCCCATAACAAGCATATTCCAGAGAGAGGGGGCAGAAACACACAGAAGAGCAAGGCAGAGTTTGCAGCTGATTTAGCACAGCTCAGGAAGGAATGAAAGAACTGGGCTGGGCAGCCTCGCCAAGTCACATTAGGGGAATCAGTGCCCTCATCTGTCATGCCACGAGTCCAGTGTCTCACACGCAACCTCAACCATCTCCCAGGCTAGGAAAGAATAAACTATCTCCTGTATAAAGTGCTGGTAGAGATATTTATCCCACTGGCTATGCCAAAAATACATGCACAGAGGTCAATACAGGAAGAGACATAAAGATACATCTTACAACAAATGAAAGGTAGGGTGGGATGCTCGTGTCTGGGATATGGGGCAGGGTTAATTTCATTGCCAGCTTTCATCAACTTTTCAAAGCCATTTTTTTTTTAACCTGATAGTCCTCAGGTTCTTTTTTTTTTTTTTTTTCTCCCTAATGTCAGGTTTTGCTCCATTTTAATATATCCTCTTTAATTTCCTTTACAGCTAAGCACCAGTAGAGAATAAAAATGGCAGAAATTTCCCTTACACCAGCTGCTCTAGGATCTAATGAGGATTTTAAACCAGAATAGATTTGCAGCCTGTATTCCAAAAACACTCCTGTGAACCATGCAGAGAGCATTGTTTGGGAGCAATTGGAGAGATAAGTGCACTCCTGACTTAACTCATTTATTATCCACGGTGTACAAAACAAGTAGCTGCAGTAACATCATTATACTGAGAATACTGAAAAGAAAATAAACCCAAAGAAACAGCTTTAATCTACAGCTCTGATACAAGCTCTTTAGTAGCTTATACAGCCGTGGGAACTAGTGGCACAAGTTTACAGAATCTGGCCTCTTTTGCACAGGGTGTAAACATGAAAATGCAAAATAAATGCAAAATAAACCACCCTGCACTAAATATTTGAGTGAGATTGGTGAACCCAAAAGCCAGAGCTACCAATAGGCTCCGAGTTGTGTGGCCATGTCTCTTTCTGTTACTATTTTATTACACTTCACTTAATTCCTCTTGATTCTTCACACGTTTGTATCAGCTCCCTCCCTCTGATGCTGGAGTTCTGCTCCCAGGTTGTTCTTTTTGAAAGGATTTTGAGGGAGGATCAGAGAAGAGAAAGACAATTTTTTTTTACTTGGTAAAACAGTTGAGCTTCTGCCAGACTGAGACCTCAAAGAGGTCCAGTACAAACTACAATGAAGTACAGAATGAGGGTTCACTGACCAAGAGAAGGAGAGCGAGTGACCAGAGGAGGTAGCTACACAAACCAGCCATGTGCAAAACATTATGGCAGAACAGGCAGCTCGAGAGTGACAACTTTATTTTTTTCTCCTTATTTGGAGTTTCCCTTCACCTACAGGAATTTACCAAGACTGAAATTACAGAGGCTGCCTTCTGTCCAGGCTGGTTTTCTGCACAGTGGCCTGAAAATTCCGAGTTCTAAAAGGAGACATTTCAATCTGTTACTGATCTCGAGATGTCTTCCCCCTCCTGACTAGCCAGGCTCTGGCCATGAAGCCATCAGCCACAGCTCCAGTGGGGGTGAAGACAGCAGGAGAAGCTGCTGAGATTCTCTGGCAGGCTTGGCCCGTGCCAAGGCAGGTCTGTAGGAAGCAGGGTTGACTTTGCAGCAGCAGAAATGCACAGAGTGAAAACACTGCAGCCTGAGAACAGTTAGGAAGTATCTCACCTTTCCAACAAGCACCTTGCTCCTTTTTTGGGTTTGGTTTTTTTTATTGTGTGAATGTGGCTTCTCCCCCATCCCAGGCTTCAACACCTCACTATGCTATGAAACTTTCCAACCACAGGCTGCTTTTGGGAAGGAGCAGGACAGAGCCATCTGCCTGATGTCCAGCAAGCTAAAAGACATCCAAAGAGTAAGCTGGCATGAATACTGGAGAGAGCTCATCAGAAAGCAGAATTTCCCATTTAGGTCAGATTTCTGAAAGAAACAGGCAATCGGATGTGCATTTCAAACTCAGGAAACAGAGCAAGACCAGAGAGGCAGGGTGCAGACCAAGGTAGCCAGCTATCAGTCCTGCCTCCGAGCCCAGCATCTGGAGAGCAGGAGCTGGCCTGACCTAGCAAGGAACTCAAGCTGTGGCCAGGGCTCCTCGGGCTCCTCAGCTCTCCGCTGCCATCAGCCTGTCGGGCAGACTGCCAAGGAGTTGGGCAGGAAGGAAACCAGGGAGGTTTCTAACAGAAAAAACATCCCGCTGGAAATTTTCTGACCACTCAAATAATGGGCCTACTTTCAAAGTCAGTTATGGTGCTGGCACAAGGTAGGGAGAGCCACTGCATTTTCTGTTTAGTTATTGGCTTCCTCTATAAATTTCTTTCTATACCAGCCACGCAGCATCTACTGAAGTAATCCTTAAGAAGGATGTTCACAAATCCCTCCAAACCTCCCGGCAGCAAAGGGCATCACTTTTCCCAAGAACGATGACAATTGCTAACTGGTGCTATTCAGGAGGTAACATTTTCTTTGGTAAGGTCTTTACTGCTTTAGGCAACCACATGTACTTTTGGCAGCGTCTCCAGACGAGCCTTGTTGGCAGAGTACAGAATATGCCTCGCTCGGAAAGACTGCATGAAAAAACAGCTCACTTTCCAGTTCCAATTCCAAGGCTTCGTAAACTTGGCAAGGCTGACAACACAACCTGGCTTGACTGCAGGAATAACTGATGCCTCATAGGTAGCATCCCACGAAGCCTCCTGAGCTGCCCACGCACACACGGTCTACAAAAGGAGACCTTCTTCACCTAACTCCCCACCTACTAACAGTTGACCGACCTACGTACCGCTCATTGTTCAGGGTCATCCTTGGAGGGTCGAGGTTGGGGTTCTCCATGGATTCCATTTGAGGACAGCGTAGGAAGTAGTAGAGGGTGTGGAGAGCATCAGGGGACCAGGAGATGGGTTGCTGCTGTCGGGTTTGCCGAACGGGGCTCATGCCTGGGCGGATGGTGTTCAAGCACTGCATGTGGTGCATCGCCCGCGATACCAGATCACCTGCACGAAGAAAAAGAAGGTGAAAGCATCTCTTTGCTGCTCAGCCCCAGTCCTCTTCAGGACGCTTTTTAAACCAAATAAACCCTCTCTCAAAGCAAAGAGAAATGCCTTTTGTGTGCACTTAACTCCTCCACAAGGGCATAAGCTGTCCTCAAGCTGCCGCTCTGCAGGTTGTTTTATGGGAAACTTAACTTTCTTTCAAATGAAGGTTACTAGTTAGAGAACGTGGGATGGAACTCAGAGCTCTCAGTCACTGTACCTTCAGAGTAACAGCTTTACAGTGTTTTTTCCACCCTGTTTTATTGTTGGTTTTCTCTTCTTTCCAAACACGTGTATCAGTTTCTTGCCTGCCTGCAAAAACTACTGATCCTGGAGGTCTTTTCCAACCTTGATGTCTTTGTAGAACATCCACTGGCCAGCCTGGCAGTGTGGCTTTCACAAGGCAAAGCCAGTAGCACCACTAGGAATACTTTCAGCACCAGCATCACCATTTTATGTTATGAGATTGTTCCCACTTCTTTCAGCCAGAGCCACAACAGTCCACCCTTTCACCCAGGCACTTGTGACAAATTAATGGTATGGTCAACATAGAAATCCCTTTTTTTAGGGCTCTGCTTCTCTCAGTCTCTAGCTGCAAGTTTCTCCAGCGTAACAAGACCTGACTCTCTTAGTAAAAACCAAATCCTTATCATGCCGATTGTCTCAAGCTTGCAAAACTTTGCCCCTGAGACTTGTATCGAGCTCAATCCAAGAACCTTCTGGGCTGTTCAGTCCTCTTGGTCTTTGAACTCAAGCCAAGCTGCCCCTTTGTCAGAGTACTGGTGGACTTGAGGAGGCCTGGAAGAAGGTGACCTGTATTACACAGTTCCTGCTTGGGAAGGATTTTAAGACAGCAGGAGCAGTAACCCCCAGACAGCAGCTGTGCAGTCACATGAAGCTGGTCTTTGTAGAGTAAATTTGCTTCAGGCACACCCTGTTTAGTCTCCTTTTATTGCAGTGCCTTACAAACTCTCAAGAGCTTTGCAATAAAGGCCTCAGGTGCTGCATCTTTGAGTAGTGTGACTACCATACCAGTGAGCTGCATGGTGACTATAGATTACTATACATACCCAGGATCTATTTTTGCCTTGGAAGAATCCTCTGTTGCTTTACGTTCCACAGTCCCCCAAAGCTTTCACAGGAAATGTTATTCTATTGTGTCCTACAGATACAATACTGGGAAAGGATGGAACTGAAATAGTCAGCCCATCACAAAGCTGGTTCCTGAGAAAGCTCCCTGAAGGTAACTGTGCCACGTACGATTTAGTCCTGCCTGCCTCTAAAATCCTTGTTTCTAATTAATATTAGAAGTTATTTGTTCACTTCTACCCAACAGTAATAGACTGAATTTGCCAACCAACCTCCAGCTGAACCCGTGGGGTTCTAGGGCTACAGGGGTTAGGGAGAAACACACACAACACCCCCAAGCTACTGTAAATGGAAATAAACAGGATATTATTTGCGGTTCGGGTGGATGGAGTATTAAAAAATCTCAGTCTGCAAGGTAAAGCTGCACCACCCGGTCCTTGCAGAGTCCGTGCTGTTTAAGGACCTGCTTCAGAATGGAAAAACCTTTGAACAGCTCTGCCTTGCTCCTTCAGTAGCTCCTGACTTGATGGGATCTAAACATTTTATGAGAGTCTCATGAATCCACCAGCGCCGGTTCTAACACAGAAGTCTGAGCAGTTAAAGCAGAAATGCATCTGGAATTCAAATTTTCAGCTCAGAATAACGTTCCTTCTCCTTTGCACACTCAGTCTCTTTTACTTTTCTGGCAATAGGCAGCAAGATTTAGGGGAAAAAAAAAAAAAAAAAGAAGGAAAGATAAAAAAAATAAAGCAGGCAACTGTATCAGGAGATCTATTCACGAGATGTAATGACCAAGTTGGCCAAAGCAGGGACGGGGGAAGAGAGAGAGGAAGCTGTATTCAGTCTTAGGCCCATGCTACAAATGTTCTCTTGTGTTCCAGGATAAATAGAGGTGTGTTAAAGGAATTTGAAAACCTCAAATTAAGGCAGGTTGCAAAATAAATCGTGAAACCCACAAACTCCTTGCCTGCCCTGACGTTCATTAGCATTCAGATGGCTGAGACTGAGAAAGCGATGCCAGCAGAAATGTTGCAAGGGAAAAGTAGATGGGGAAAACACAAATCATTTTTGTTTACTTTAAAGGGGCTTTGTGAGTAGTCTAGGAATGGAACATTTCATTTGGTTAGCATTAATAAAAAGAGATTTTTGAACAAGTTTTTGTTACCAAAGTGCTCTCAGATTTTTTTGATTCCCCCTCCCACCTCTGCTTTTTGGTTTTTAAATAACCCAAAAGTTTTTCCTTGAGTATTCTGAGCCTTTGACATTTCCACTGCACAAACACTGAGAGCAAGAACCCTTTTCTTCATCTGAGGGAGGTGCTGCTGCTGCGTTCCATGAATGCACAAGAAACCTCGAGAGCCATCGAGGCAAAAGGATCCATCTTCCCTTAGCACCAACTACTGAAAGGCTTGAAAAGCCAAACCTTATGCATCCCTGAGGTGCAATTAAGATAAAGCAGGGTAATGAAACAAGCTCATTTTGAGTGCACCCTCAACAAGTTTGCCAATGACACCAAGTTATATGGGGCCAACCTCATGAAGTTCAACAAAAGCAAGTGCAAGATCCTCCTTCTGGGTCGGAGCAACCCCAAGCACTGATATAAGCTGGGCAGTGACTGGCTTGAGAGCAGCCCTGAAGAAAAGGACGTGGGGGTGCTGGTGGGTGGGAAGCTCAATGTGAGCCAGCAGTGTGCTCTTGCAGCCCAGAAAGCCAATCCTATCCTGGGCTGCATCAAGAGAAGTGTGGCCAGCAGGTGGAGGGAGGTGATTCTCCCCCTCTACTCCACTCTCCTGAGACCCCACCTGGGGTGCTGTGTCCAGTTCTGGAGCAGCTATTACAAGACAGATATGGATGCACTGGAACATCTCCAGAGAAGGGCCACGAGGATGATCAGAGGGCTGGAGCACCTCTCCCATGAGGACAGACTGAGAGAGTTGGGGTTGTTCAATCCTGAGAAGAGAAGGCTCCAGGGAGACCTTATTGTGGCCTCCCAGTATCTTAAGGGGGCTACAAGAAAGCTGGTGAGAGACTTGTTAGGATGTCAGGCAGTGGTAGGACTGGAGGGAATGGATCAAACCTAGAGGTGGGTAGATTCAGATTGGATGTTAGGAAGAAGTTCTTCCCCATGAGGGTGCTGAGACACTGGAACAGGTTGCCCAGAGAAGTGGTGGAAGCCCCATCCCTGGAAGTTTTTAAGGCCAAGCTGGATGGGGCTCTGAGCAACCTGCTCTAGTGGGAGGTTTCCCTGCCCATGGCAGGGGGGTTAGAACCAGATGATCTTTAAGGTCCCTTCCAACCCTGCCAATTCTATGATTTTCATACACAGCACCACAAGACAATTAAATCCTACCCGGCGTAAACCAAACGCCGCTCCCCCTGATCTCAGTACAGAGGG
>JANHGN010023429.1:60970-95766 GCA_024605025.1 Megaceryle maxima
ATTAAATTTAATTAATTTAATTGGATATTTTTACTGCTCCCATGCACTGTATCTGCAAACTATTGATCTTGCTGGTGTGTTATGGTAAAGCTTTCTTACACCTGAGTTTCCAACTACACCATTTCATAGCAAGGAATTATTTTCTTGATGCTTGGAACATAATCATGTGTCGAGGTGACCTCTTTCAGGTGAGATGATAAAAAAAAAAAAAAAGCCAGGAAAAATTGCCTTAAGGCAAAATATAAAAGAAAGTATTTTCTAGAGCAAGACGGGTTCTTGTTGCTTTATGCTACTGTGAGTACTGGGTACACTGGGAGTGTCCCCAGGAGGAACAACATCACTGCTGGTGAATTCTGCAGGGCCTGAGGTGCAGGAAACAAACTCTGGAATAATCTACCTGCTTACCCACGACCTCACAGCCCGTTCTTTTAAATACCTTTCAAAAATCAGGAAGCCAATTACTTTTCAAGTAATCTTGAGTGATTGAATGCTAAAGTAACTTGCCCACAGTCACAGTCCAGGGCTATTCAAACAGCAGGATGCTGGTAACTACACAAGATGAGCTGAGGAAGGACACAAGCTGACTGCAGACAGAAAAAGCAGGCAGCTCTTATCATTTTGTGTTCCTCACCCTCTTTTCAGTTAGCACCTGTACCCGACGATGAAGGGAAACCAGCCTGCTCCCAAACATGAAGATATTCCTTTGGCAACATCTCACACGCTAGTGGTGAAGATTATGGGGAACCTTCCTACAATTCTTAGGAAAATAACAGAAAACTCTTGAAGATCCTTGCCCTGACAAAAAATGACAGAGTTGGGAAAAAAACCCCAATGTTTTGGTTTGGTTTTTAATAATCATAGCACTTTATCTATAAAACTTTTATAGTCACTAGGCTAGCAGATAAAATTCATATTTTTTTTTGGTGGTTCCCCACTGAACCCCCAACCACCTTGCTCTACATGGCTATTTTCTCTCTGATGGCAACGCGCAGCATCCCGGCTGCTGCGTAGCAGAGACTCGCAGCGTGGAAGTACTTGAAAAGCAAAGGTCTGTACCACATAAATAATCCCATACCACATAAGTAATCACTTTTTGGATCCAGCTGTTTGTATGCAACCGCTATATCCTAGTAACATTAATAGCTCTGACTAGTGCCAAGAGAAAAAAAAAAAAAAAAAGGCTTAAAAGGCTTTTTACATTTGTCACGGAGGAAAGCCAAAGCTGGAACCATGGCAGAGGCAGATTGGGGGAGGCTCAACTGCCTAAGAATACTTTTTTTTTTTTCCCCTCGAATGGCATCCGTTCCTTTTGCCAAATTACTGAAGCAATGGTTCAACTAAGAGACTGTTGTGTTAAAATGGGATGAGCTGGTACAGGCCAGAACCAGACTGTGCTGCAGCTCCAGTGAGGGAACTTCAAAAAGCAGACAGCAGGAAATATTGGACTAGGAGATAGATCTGGGTGATGGGTCCTGAAAGCCAGGTGCTCTGCAACGTAGACTTATTTGGAGCTGAAATGATACTCTAGACCCATCTTTCCCCCCCCCCAAAAAAAAAGAAATACAACAGGAACAGGGAAGGGAAAGAAGCACACAAAAAAAAAAACCTCAAGAGAGGCTGAAAACAGATCTATGGAAGAAGGATTGTGGGAAAAAAACAACAAAGCAAACATTCTCTGATGAAGGAACTAGTGGAAGAACAGGAGAGAGCTGGAGAACAGCCAACTAAGAGCCACTTCTGCTTTCTTTCTAAGAGAAAATTCTTTTTCCCCTACCATTTTTCAAGGGTCTCGAGGAAATTATAGCACTTCACATCCTTTTACCCCCAGTATCATTTGTCTCCCTTCCCCTCCCCTCATTCCCTGAACAGAAGCACAATAAACAACGGGAGATCCAGCAGAACTGGACATGCCTCTTCTTACTACCGATGGAACTGGTACCCCCGTAGCTACCTGGCCAGAGTCATTCCCTTTCCACACGTACCTTCCTGGGCTAATTTTGAGATCACCATAGTAAGATACAATGATAAAGGAATCCCTTTGTTTAATCCTGTGCCTGGAAACCTGAAGATACTTGGGTTTTGGGTTGGTTTTGCTGGTTTCCAGTTCTTCAGGGCAGAATAATCGGACAAATGTGAACAGAAAAATGCTACAGTCTCCTAACTACCTATTTTCTTCACCTTCCTGCCCTACTCTTACTAATAAATCACTGATTTACTCTCACGGCCCCGCAGGCTTCAGTGATGCTTCTTCATCTCAGTAGGAGCCAAATGATGATTGAGATGCCAATATATTAGGCTGGCCTGATTCAAAGAAGGATAAGGAACAAAGCGTTTGTGCAGAGCAAAGATAAATGAATAGAAATCAAGTGCTGAGCCATTTTCTGTGATGGATTAAGCACCTTTCTTTGGCCTGATAATGTCAAGGGGTCTCCATGCTAACAGCAACTAACGTGGAAATCTCTGTGCTGTGTAAAGTCCGTAGGAATCCTGATCTCCAGCTGCACTATGACCCTGTTTGTGTTTTCTGGGTGTCTCATTCAGGTGTAAGCTGTTCCACCTCCTTCATCTCACCTTGAAAATGTCACTCCAGTGCCCATCAAACTAACTCCAGAGTACAGGAGAGAGATTTCTTCCACTCTCTCTTGGACCTTCTCCCTGAAATACCATTTTTACCATTAAACCAGCAGTACTTACCTAGCCAAGGACACGAGAGAAAAACTCTCTCAGTAACTGGTGATGTTTTCTAGAGTATAAATCTATACAAAGCCAGCAGCAAAAAGCAGATGTTTGGATCAAATCTGGCAACCGCATTTTTATCAAAACCAGAAGACGACAAAAAAATTGGTATGTGCAGAGAAAACTTCAGTGGGAGTCAAGCCCAAACCTCTCAGCTTTGGCCATATGCAGTAGCTAAAGCTGTATAATATAGCATTTAAAAATCCATTGTGTCACCGAGAGGTGGCAAAAGCTGCAGCTTTTGGGAGCAGGAAATACATCAAAAGTCCCACAGCTATTGCAGCAGCCGCTACTATTCCCATTTCCCAGGTGCAAGAGAGTTGGCTGCTACTTGTCCAAAACTGTCAAAAAGAAAAGAAAAGAGCAGTGTTTCTCCTGTGCTTGCAACGTGAGCCCCCATGTTACGTCTTAGATGAGGTGCCTGGATACTTGAGTCAGTAAAAACAAGGGGGGGTTATCCCCTGGTTGCTCTCACAGCCAGCTCAGGGGATCAGCCTGGGGTCCTCAAATCACAGCTCACACCAACCTACCGACCCACCCCACTGGTGACTGGCACTTGCCTGACCTGTCAACTCTGTCTGGAGACTGAATCACTTCTCGCTCCCTCTGAGGAGCTGACCTGATGAAAGGTCATGGTTAGAACTTCATGCTTCGGGCCAGCCTACACCCACACAGCTCCACATCCCCCGTCCCACGCAGACTGAGACGGGTAAGAGGCTGCATCGCAAAGAGACCATGAAAAATGAGTTGAGGGCTTGGTACTCACATTCCCACCTACTTTGTTTTAAATTTCCATCAAACTACCTCCACTACTGCAGCAGCTGAGCTCCTGCCTCTCTGCTTTGACTCCCAGCTTTGTGTTGCTGACATCTGCTTCTGGTAGGATTGGAATTTGTGGAGTTGTAGCATAAGATGCTTCAGGAAAGAGGAATGTGTCTCTATTTTTTTGTTATCCCTTCTCTCAGCAGGTTTAGTTTCGGTCACATCAACTCCTTGCCTCAGCATAAGCACTGTACAAACAGAGAAATGCAAGTGCACTATAGAAAGGGGCAGTGGGAATATGTTGGGGGGGGGGGAAGAGGATGGTGAGACTGGGGGCAAAAGGGGATGGTGAGACTGCAGCAACCTCAATTCAGTTTGTCTTAAGCTGCCAGAAGAATCCCACCCTTAGATCGCTGCCACAGCTTGTAGAAAGAACAGAAACTGCTGAAATACTGCAAAACTATAAATTAAGTAGGAGCTCTTAAATTGATCTCTTCTGCTTTTAAAGAAAACAGTAAAAGACTGACTGTTAGAAATTAGTAGAAAATTTATCCCCAGTTTTGGCAAACTGAGACAAATTGAATTTGCCAAGTACGAGAAGTTGTTTATAAGAAAAGAAACAGAGAACTGGAGATAGTTCCAGAAAATATATTATGATCCACCTGACTGCAGCCAAAATATTACATCAGCCTAGATTGCCTGAGAACTGGAACAACATTACTCTCAAATTAGCAACTTGCTTGGTACAACAGGCAGGGAGAAGTGGTTTTGCAGGAGGTCTGGGTTCTGTCCCCAGTTCTGCTAGGACTGTGGGCAAGCTTCTCTGCCTCTTAGTACCTGAGACTAGAAATGAAGACATTTCTTCTCTCTACTCCTCAGGTTGGCTGGTTTGGTTGGTTGGTTGTTTTTGTTGGTGGAGCGAGGGGGGGATGCAGCGTTTGTTTGTTTTTAAAACATCTTAAGATTCTTAGGACAGTAAGCAGCTCTTAGTAACACTTCCAGAACTTGCCGTTCTCAGATGTGAGCTTTCTTGGTTCACACAAAGATGGCTGGATGCAAGGCAGCTCCAACCCAAAAGCCATAGAGCCTCTGGTGCTGCTGCTGAGTTAGACTTAAGTATAGTGCCAGCGAGCCAAGGAATTCCGTGTGGTGCTGTGTTTAAAACAGGAAAACCCAACACATCCATCAAGGTCAGTTGATGCTTAAGTATTTTAAAGATCCTAACTAGAGAACAGTTTCACGACTGTTTCACTGCAAAATGAAAGACAGCACTGATCTCATTAGGGTCTGACAGCTCATCTAATAACGTTCTCTTCCTCTACCAATGCAAGCCGAGCACGCCGGGTCCGGATTTCAGCTGGAGGGTGATTTCTCTCATTTAGCACAACTGATAAATTACCTGTTTTATGAGAGTCTAAGAAGCCAAGACTCATAAACTCTCTGACCGAGCTGGCACGACATCATTAATTCTGAAGCAGTGTTATGGATGCCTTTTATCTTCAAGAATCTAAAGGAACTTTCTTACACGTTAAACAAGGGAGTTCCCAGGCAGCGCTTCCTGGAAAAAGGAACTACAGGCATTGCTGGGGTGAAATCAAAGCAAAACCCAGTAGCTGCCCACACACAGCAATGCTGTCCTGCAAGTTAAGAAAGGAAAACTACTGTGTCACAGACATACTCGCTGTTCTTAGGAACCCAGTCTGAGGAATGTTGAGAAGTCAAGGCCAGACCAGTGTATTTGGCAAGTCCAAAGCACTTCCCAGTGCCCAAGCTCACTAAAGCCCTGGTCTGCTCAGGATTCCCCCACTTTCCTTCCCCACAAAACCAGTCACAGGATGGTGGGAAGCAGGAAGGAGTCTATGCTCATTGCCACAGCCAGCGCATCTACCGAGGAGACAGAAGGCTTGGCCACCACGTGTAGTCCATCATCACCATCGAAGCGTGTTGACGATGCTCTGAGGGTCTTAGCACTGGCATAAAAAAACCATTTCAGGCTCTCTTCAGCCAGGCAGATGTTCCTATGATGTTTTAATCTCTGAGGACACAACCCAAAACTTATTCTCGTACCATCATTTTGAAACAAAAGTCAAACCTTCCATGTAATGGTGCAGAAGG
This sequence comes from Megaceryle maxima, assembly GCA_024605025.1. Taxonomy (NCBI): domain Eukaryota; kingdom Metazoa; phylum Chordata; class Aves; order Coraciiformes; family Cerylidae; genus Megaceryle; species Megaceryle maxima. The sequence continues at coordinate 66,584 of JANHGN010023429.1, forward strand.
GGACTCACGAGTGAACTTTCACACTTGTGGCTCAGTCTGGCTGTTTCCTGCTGAGGAGACAAACAGCACAGAACTGACATAACCCACGGGATGCTTTTGCCCAACTCTGAACGATTCATTTATTCGGCGACTTTGCACATCCACACTCTCAGAGGCACAACTGTTTGAGCTCACGTCCCTTGTTTTCTGAAAGCTGAAGCAGCCTGATACAGTTTAAGGTGAACAATCCCCTTCCGACTGCTTTAACTCGCTTGTGACTCGTGTAGTTTAAAATTTTCTTCATTTCCTGGCCTAACCTGGTGCATGAAGTGGCTGCTGTGGGCTTTGTAACTGGCTGCTGTTACAAGGCAGGGCAGGAAAATGTGAGCTCCCAGTATCCCCGACGTTATCACGGGGATGCGTTGACTCATTGGCCATCCCAAAAGGGGTTGCAATTCCAGGTAAATGCTGCAGAAGTACAAATGTTACAGAAGATGAACAAACTTCTGCAATGGTGGAGAAGAAGGTAGGAAATTCTCTGCTCATGCACACATATTCCCTAGTATAGTGCAAACACCAGGACATAGGAACAGGGGTTTCCATGAAACTTGTTGGCATCCTCTGTGCAAGATTTTTTTTTTTTGCTTGAAGATTTTTGTTTTCTGTCTCAACATAAATGCTATTTGGTAATATGTTACCTCTTCATAAAGGAGATCTTTAGGCAAATTGTAAAAGGGATTTTTCAGAAAGACTTTTTCTACCTTCCCCATCTCTCCCCACCTCATAAACACTGAGGTGTTCTGATGAAAGACCTGAAATGAGGTTCAGCTTCTGAGGATTGAGTTCCTACAATGGTGAATCCTCTTAAATAGCTCCAGTAATCTCCCATTAATCTCCCACCAAAGCTAACATTCTGGGGAAAAAATAAAATAAAATAATAATCTCTTAATCCTTTTGGGCCAGGAGAAGTTCTGGGATACAACACTGAACCATTTACTATCTGAGCTAAAGTTTTCATAAAATTATCAGCTGTCTGCCCAGGATGAAATGGTTCCCTCCAAGTTATCAGCAAGTTTCCTCCCTGTTAGATCTGTCCATAAATACCAAGGGCATCCCCAGATGGAAAAAACACAACTCCCACGTATGTGTGACAGAGCATTTCAGCCATAATTCCAGAAGCTGTTGTGACTTCACTGATTCCTGTTAAGTGATCACATGCATTGACTTGAGTAAGAGACCTTCTTGCATCAAATCACAAAACCTCCAGCTCTTATGAGCTCGATCCCATCATCCCTGAGGTCTGTGTTTGGTCTAAATCATATCATAGTTCACATTTGATTTTTTTTTTTAATCTATACAGTATATAAATCTCATAAGGCAACTAGCTAATGAAAAGCAGAACGCAGGGAATTTCAGAGGGCAAAGAGAGGTCATCTATTTCCAAGAAGCTATGGTGGTTTTTTGATTTCTGCTGCCAAATGTCTTCTCCCCAAGTAAAAGTTAAGTGCACTTGTTTGCATCAGGTTTTATTCTCAGTTTTGCTTTCTGGATTTTATAACAAAAGGAAATACACTTCAGCTATATCAGCATTTCTTTCCTCCCCCCTACCAGAGAAAGAAAATATTGTTGGGTTTTTTTTTACCTACATCTGTACACTGCCTGAAACCCAAGGCCTGGATTTCAAACTATCATGAAAGGCTGTGATGGAGAACGTGAGCCCACTACACAGACATCATACATTGGTCAAAATGTAGTTTTGACTCAAGCTTCATCGGACGTAGTTAACCACGTTTGAAAGAGGGACTGATGGAGTTCTGAGGTTCAAGTCTAACTTGGACCTTTAGGAACTGCTTCCAACTCTACGTGTCTGAGAGAGGAAGGAAGAGGTCTCTCTGAGTCTCTTATCTAATAAACTGAAAAAAAAAATAAACCCAAGAATTTCTTCTACCTTTTTTTTTCTGGGATGTCATGAATAGAACTAAACCATCCTTTGCAGGAACACGTAGACTGATCAACTCAGCCCCTCCTCCTTTTCAAGCAGGTTTAAGTTATAAACAATACCTACAGAGCCCCTTCCTTTCTTCAGCTACCCCAGCTCCTGTACAAAGGAAAGATCGATATCAGCATCCTTGGATTTTCAGTAGGAGAAACCCAGACATCAAAGCCCTTGCCCAGTATCGTTCCCCAAGACTGTGGTGGAGCAGGAAAACCAGTGCTCTGGAAGTCAGACAGGCTCCAAGGAGAAGGGTGGGAGCACAGACGGGGTTATCAATAATTCCTTTCCTGTTTGCACAGTTACTGGAGAGCAGAGGGCACCAGGAGCAGTCTCTAGGTGAAATCCATCTCCACCAAGGGCTTTTATGCAACATGCTCCATGGTACCTCACTAAAAAACCTAAATGCTCAAGCACTAAATGCCTAAAAGCTCAAGGCATTTCCACACGACCAAAACAATTAAATCACTTCAGTGCCAGAGTACTCTTCAGTATTGCTTTGGTTACCCCTCTGGCTTGCTTTTCTTCACGTTCACCTTCTCCTAAAGGGATGGTGCCAACAAGACCTGCACCACTAGAAACAAAGGGATGAAAGAGAGCCTGGAAGGATGAGGCACATTAAGTCTGCGACCTCTCTGATTCTCTCCCTTCATTAAAGGAAGGTCACTGTTTTGCCTCACTGCTTCTATGCACCAGACTAACAGCTTCCAAGAATTTTCCACAACAACATCCAACCCCCCCCATCCCGTCCCAGCACAGTATTCTGGATGATTTTTCCAGTGCACACATATTCCCCCAGCTGACTTCTTTCATTTCCAAGTTATTGTACCATTAGAATGACAACATCAGATTTATTACATTGTGGATGGATCTTAAATAACCCAGAGAGGCGCTGACATTCCCTGCTCTGGATGGGGCCTGTGCAAACCCCTCTCTCCTGCTGGAAGGACAAGCTGGGATCAGATTGATGTGAAGTTTTTCAGCAGGGGATGATTAAAAATAAAAATCTGGGGGAGGGTAGGTATTTTGAAGAAAAACTTCTCTATTCTCAGCAGAAAAAGGAAAACTATTTTGAGGAAGCATTATAAAACGTAAGCCAGAGGTTGTAGCAGGAAAAGGCTTAGTAGGCTGTAAATACAACAGTAGGTTTCGCACATAGCTCATGGGACCCAGCAGCAGAACGATCAAATTTATTCCAGTCTGCCACTAAATCATGTGACTAAGGCATTTCCCTCAGCTTCCTCATCTGTTAAACAGTTAGCAATACTGCTTCCCACTTACGATGCCTCCGAGATGCTCTGAGAAGGCTCCGAGATGCAGAGGAAGGAAGCGGAAGGGCTCTCGGTCTTCGCAGGGACAAGATCCTATCGATGCGAACATTCAATTCAATGCTCCGTGGAGATGAAAGGCCAAGTGTTAGTTTGCTGCTTTCTATAAAACAACGCTCTATCTAAGCCATAATCCTACAAGATCAGCCTCAAAGCCAGGCCACTTCATGATTTCTGGTTTTCCTCCAAAGTACTCTCGGGGAAAAAGAACCAACCTGCCAAAAAGCAATACAACCCTCAGCAAACAGGTACAGTCACGACAAAGCAGCTCTTTCAACCCAAGTATTAACTTGAAAAGGAAGCAGTTTATTGTCTATGGCAGGGGAAGTGTTGCTGCGATTATGGGTTGCAGGTATTCACAATTAAATTCACAATTAAACCCTTAATTCTAAACCACAAGGAGGAACATGGGAAAAGCTCACAAGTTTTCTGTCCGGATTCACCATGGATCTGGTGAGCGCAGGCTGAGAGCTGCCACAACATCTGTGTCCTGATGAGAACACAATCACTTCTTTTTTTTTTATAGCGATAGAAATCATTTTCAAACTCAATTATTCAGCAAAGAAACTGGTTTACAACAAATTAGGAGATAAGGTTAAAATCTGTCTGTGCTCCCCTGAGCTTTTAAAAGCCTGAACAGAGATGAAAGGCGAGCTCGGGCACGTCACTGGGAGCAGGCAAATGACTTATAAGATCACCAGTTACACACACAGGCAATTTTCTTTATTGCCAGCATCTGACTAGGAAGGAAAAATAAACCAACCCAAAATCCCCCCCCAAAAAAATCCCTCAGTCTGTTGTGGTTAGACTAAAAAGCCACGCATCTTCACTTTGTGCTTTATACAAAGCTTCACTTTGTTGGAAACTCCGAGTCCTGCAGCAGATGAGCACAAGGCTTGGTCTGTCACAAGGTAGACAACAGAAGGATGTTGTTCTAGACAGAGGAACGAGGGATTAAGCGTCTCTGGTTATATTCCCCGTGGGGTCTTTTGTTGAGGGTCTTTAGGACATTTTACTTCGTTTCCTTTTTCCACCCCTAGCAACTGGGGAATGATATTGGGCATTTTTAGGTCATATTTTGGAGAATATATTCTTCACGTGTAAGGCTCATTTCTGCAGCACAGCTTCTCTCTGACCAAAGACTTTTTCTGTCTTGTATTTATATTGGTTCCAAACAGCAGATGAGCCAGGCAAAATAGGGAGAGGGAAATGAGTCCCCTGGAAGAAGAGCCACCGGTGGATGAAGGAAGAGTCAGAGAGAACAGAACAGGTTCCTGAGGGTGCTCAGAGAGGTCAGTTGGCCGTAATTCTGCCATGAGCAATGGATCTGCACGGCTTCCAGCTAGAGCATGTGATCCCTTTAACTTCTTAGCATAGCATTCTTACATTCATAGCCTGACTGGACTGTATCACAGGGCTTGGAAGGGACCTCAACAGCTATTCAGACAACTGAGCTTGCATGGAACCATTCCCTACCAAAATTGCACTTATCCTTCCCTACATCACGCTGTTTGTGACCCATGTTGTCATCGTTAAATGATAAGTTCTTACTTTCCTTGCAGCTTTCCACATTCCCTGCCTGGTTCTGAGCAGCTTTAACTTCACGTGCCATTAATGACATCAGCCCTGGTGGGACCTGCAGCCCCATCCCCTTGAGGAGCTCTGGCACAGGGAGTCTGAACAGCGTCCAAGCTTGTGACAGGCAGAGCCTTTCTCAAAGAGCAGCCAAAGAAAAAGGGCTGATTTCGTCACATAAAAAAGAAACTGATTTTATTTTATTTTTTAATTTTAATTCCAGACCTATTCCTTCCAAAAATAAAGAGGCAAGTAAATGGTCAGTTCAGCTTCTCCACTCCCTTTCGCAAAGCCATGACTAAGGGTTGGCAAGCTCACAGCCAGACTCTTGAAATAGATGAATTTCCCCTCTTTTAAAAAAGCAGAACATCTTGGCTCACCCTAATACCTCTTTAATCTCTTTTCAACATTCAAACGTTCTCCTAACCAAGCAGGATGCAATTGCTGCTGCAGGGTCTATTTTTTTTTTTAAGAATAAACATTCCTCGTGCATTTTATTATTCAACATCATCTCTCTGATCCTGGACTATGGAAGCAGAGTCATCTGGGAATGTCCATCAATCACACCACGTAAACCAGCCTGAAATAACTTTGTTTCTTATTACTGATTTGTTTTACAGCCTATCAGCTTATCCTGCCATGGATAAAATCTGGATAAATCTGTTAAAAAAAAAAAAACAAAACTAACAAGAGAAGACCCAAGGTACAAGCTGTAGCTCCTAGCAATGGAGGCAAGGGCCAAGAGAAGGGCCAGGAGGCAGCACTTGCCATCACTTCTACATTTACAGTGCTCCAAAATAATAACAATAGCAGCAATTATAACAATCCTGATAATAGCAATAATAATCACAATATCAAAATAACAACTTGCAATATCATTTCCCATACTAGAGCAGAAAGAGATGGATTCCATGTGAAATTACAAAAAAACCCAGAGCTATTTATGAAACTGTAACTCTGGCTTCCTGCAGCTTCACACAATTACTGGTTTCTCTGTCACAGCAAACATTTAGGAGCCAAACTTGCTCCATCTGGCAAAGGGAATGCCAATTGTTCTTTCCTGATGCTTTCATTTGGAGGCTGAACCTGCAGTGCAAGAGTCACTGTATTATATTCCACCTTCTAGCACCTCTCAACCCCAAGCAATTCTTCACCAGCTTCCCTGGAGGATCTTCTACTCCATCCTGGTCAAGGAAATCCAAATTCTCACACAATCTTTCACCAATTAAATCATACAGGGTTGTAGGGTGCAGAATTATTAAGGCAGAAACCAGAAATCAAGCAGTTTCTTGCTCATCTCTCTACATCTACTGAAAAATGAACCCCAGGGGTAAAGAGGGACCCTTCAAGTGTCTTAAGGCAACAAAACCTATCCGGGAATCTGTTTGGTAATATGAAATTAGAGAGCTAAAATCAAGCATTCCAGCTACCAAAGAATCAGGGGGGGGGAAAAACTTCCACCGAAAAAGAGCTTGCTGTATTTTACTCATTCAATTGCATCAAAATGAAGCCTCCTGGAAATGGGAGGGAAAGAGTTATTCCCACTCTAAATTCTTTTCCAGTTTTTGTGGTTTACCAGCCACATTTTTCTGCCTAACACTTTGCTTCTCTGCTCTTCTGCTTGGGGACAGAGCCTTGCAAACAAAAAAAATGGTTTAAATTGCTACAGAGAGTTTAGTTTGAAATAAAACTGCAAAATTTCAATGGGAATTCACATTGGGGCCAAGAAAGGCCAGTCTAACTGTACTTGAACAGGAGTGGAGTCCCCGTGACCCCTGGAGGGGTTTCCAAGCCCCCCGTGGAGCTGTGGTGCTGAGGGCCATGGGTCAGTGGTGCCCTGGCAGTGCTGGGGCAACGCTTGGACTCCAGGAGCTGAAAGGGCTCTGCCAACCAAAGAGGCCATGGCAGACAACCTTAAAGTTTAATTTTGGTGAGACACTGCCCTTCCCTGATGGCAAAGCTGCCCAAGCTCTGACAGAAAAGCAGCACGGGCTGTTTAAACCAACAGTCAGAACCAGTCACCACAGTAACATCATCCTGCTTAGCAGGGCAGCACTGGCGTGGGTGCTTCCAAAGCATCTTTTGCCTGATGTTTGCAGAGGAGACTGCAGGAAGGTACAGGACACACGTGAGGGTTGTATTAATAACTAGGTTTCTGTTAATAGTTGAGCAAGAGAGGGAACAGAGCGGGGAGAGAGTGTAACTGGATCCCAGCTTTGGGAGGAAAAACACAGTTCTGCTCAGCATGTACAGAGGAAGAGAGGAAAGAAAGCCAGAAAACCTTGTCAGAGTTGACCACACTTGCTTTCCACAGCCGAGGTTTCCAGCCACCCTTTTTACTACAAAAGAAACAAAATAAAAAGAAGGAAAGTAGAGGATTTGGGCGAGTTCTGTGGGTGTGGGAGCAGGACACATATGACATAAACTGGTATCCCAGCAAGGCTGTGAATCATATGTAATCAAGTGAGAAGGTCCTGCCCAAACAGTACACACACTGTTGGACTACAGGTCTTGTAGGCAACAGCACTGAGCTCACGGATTGAGAGCTAGAAAAGGCCCACAGTGCTGACAAAAGGGAAGCCCCTATGAGATATACTTAACAGCTCTAAAAATCAAAGACATCCTGGGCTCTTGTAACAGTCACAGTTTATTTATCTCCAAGAACAGAACTGCCTCAAATCTACAGAGAAAACTCCTGCTCCTCCTTCAGCTTGTGATCTCTCTGCTGAAAACTTGCCCCAGAACTTCATAATGAATGAAAAGAAAAAAAGATCTCAGATGCATTTGAACGACACCAAACTGTTAGTCACTATGTTAAGCAAAGGCCCAAACATCCTAACTAAAATTAGCTATTTTTCACCAAAACAAACAAACTAAAAAGTCCCTGGAGAAGACAGGACTGAGGATTTATTTACTTTAGTATTTTCTGTGGAAAAGTCACCTTCAGAGGGGGACTCCGAGTTCTGTGGAAGAGCAGCATTTTCTGTCAGCAGCTCTTTGCTCTTCTTTGGAAGCTTGAACCATTTCCACCCTGTTCAGTGTGGTTCAGCCTTTCAGCTGAAACTGTACAAGCCCCACTCGTGCAGCCTGCAGCACTTAGGAGGTTCCACTGTGGGCATTCAACACGTGAGAATTGAGACACATCACTTGTGCCATTTATGGGGCAGCTTCAGCCCAAAGTATTTGTTGTTTGCAGCCTTTACCCTGCGTAATCCTTTCATCAGCCTCCAAAGGTGTTCTCCATCCCAATTTCTCTTTAGCTTTCCATCATCAAAGGCTAAAATCCGTTTGTGATCAGTGTATGAAACATCGTTCAAAGCCAGAAGACCCTTCTTTCTTTTAGAAGGCTATAATCCAATTGTAGGACTTTTAAAGATTCAGCAAAGTAACGGTAACAGAAAAAGGCAGCAAAAACTCTGAGTCAAGCAGGAGATGCTGAGCTGAATTGGAATCTGTCTCTGAGAGCTGGACAACCAGTACCACGTCCTCAGGAGAAAGACAAAGGCTGGATGTCGCCGCAAAATAATCCCACAACTTGGAGAAAAGAAGTGACATTGAACAAAACACAAGGAATATGTAAGTTTAAACAGTAAATGCCAGAGCAGAAGATTAAAATAAATCACAGCTGAGGCACATCTAGTGAAAACCACAAACGTAATAAAAAGCAGACAGAAAAACACAACGTAGCTGGGTCACCAGCTATGAGTTTTCACTGATAATGTTTCCAGTAAATCCCAGAAAATAAATCTTATTCTGGAACCTATAAGAACAGCCCTTCTGAATTACAAGAGTGTTTACATGCACAGATCCATGAGGCTGAGAAGCAGGGTTTAGGAAACAGCCCAGTCTATGAGTTCTACAAACCAGTGGAGTTGCAGTTTTCTCTGAAATAACATCTGTAGGCACCGAGGGGAGGCAGAAAGGAAATCTGCTCCTTAAAAACACGCTCCACATCTTTTTAGAAGCAAATCCACATACACACTCGACCACTGTTAGCCCCTACTAGAAAGCCAGCGTGATCAGCAGCCCCCCTGGGGCCTCAGGCTCTTGTATTTGAACGTTCAAAAGTCATGGGAGACCTACAGGAAAGACCACGTCCAGAAGCAACAAAAGCAAACGAACCTTGAATTGTTTACACCCTTTGCAACGGTCCTGCCTTTGCCTCTGAGAAGTTGTGGCCCAAGCTGGGGTTGGATGGGTGGTACTGAGCACACTTTGTCAGTATAAGCATTGGCACATCAAGGGATGTGCACCTTCCAGGGCAGCACTGGGGAAAAGGCAGAACCAATTTCTGCGGACAACGCTTGGCTGAGTTGTTCTGCCAAACTAAGAAGCTGTAATTCCACTTCTCTCCCCTCTTCTCCTCAGGTCATCTCCAGCCACCTTTTTTTTTTTTTTTTTTTTTACTCATTTCTTCTTCCACAGTTGTCAGAGCTGCTTGTCAGAACTCATCTCACACCAAAAGCTCTTTTGGATAGAAAATGCAGTGCCTTGATATAGAGAAGCAGCGCCCAGAGGTGGGCTTTGGATTTAGTGGAAAGCTGATGATGGGCTGGCTGCTCCTGTAGATGTTGAGAGGAGAAGACTAAACCATGTAACTAAGGAATAAAAGCCCTGTTTCTCCTCTTCCTCACCTCAGGATGCTGCCACGCCGCTGACTAACGCAACTTAGGTACCAACACCAGTACGAGGCCACGACTCAGACACTGTTCTGGCAGATGAAAGGCTCTGCAACAAAGCCCAGGCAATAGCTGAGCTATGCAGCACACACCATTATCTGCAGACACGCTTATTAAAGCTTTAGCAGCCTCCAGATCTCTTACCTTAAAGAAACCCCAGTAATAATGCACGATGCAGTCCGGGAATCGTCACTGTCTGGGTAAAAGAAGGATGGGTTAAGCTTGTGCTTTGCTCTCCTCTCAAAACTGGGAGAATCCTCCTTTTTCACTCTTAAACAGGGAAGCAGAAGTACAAAGACACACGCCCATCTTCCACACGTTGGGCATCGAGCCAGCGCTACGTTCCTGGGCCAGGTACTATGAGGTTCCTACATCAGACCTGCTTTTGATGGCCTGTATTCATTTCTGCCTTGCTTAAGCATCACAACTTGGGAAAACTTTGGCAAAACCAAGCAAATTTCCCAGTAAACCACGTGCTCCTTAAAGAGACTGAGAGTCTGGGTTGTATTCGTAGGAGGAAATGGCGAGAGGCTCGCAAAGCCAGCCTTGCATAACCTCACTGACATCAAAGGCTTGCCAGGGTTTTAAATCAGATCAAAATTTGACTAGGCAGCATTTGCACTAGAAACAATCAAAACTCAGATAGCCTTAGAAGCAATTTCTGATCCGTGCTCTAATTTTCACCCAGAACTTTTCTTTGCTATGCCCGCGTCTTTATTTTTGGATAAAGCAGAACAGTTGAAGATAAGATTATTCATATTTAGTAAATCAATTTAGGGGTCTTCTAAAGCTACTGCTTAAAATGTCTGAGCCCATGCAGAGAACACCAGAATATTAAACATCTGACATGTTCAGTGAAGCATTTCTATAGAGAATTAGGAATAGATAAGAAGGGTGTGAGGAAAGAGGATAAAGTGTAATCACCAGAGGGGGGGGAAACCCAACCTATTACTTGTGAGGGTTTTTTTTGAGGCAAATAACTGACCCGAATGAACACACAAATACCTGCTGACTGCATTACATTTTGCTTCATGAATAAAACATACACCTCCCTTCTGTTCTGAAAACTCTCATTTGAGCTTTCATGGTTACTGTGCAGCTGGAGTGTCCCAAGATTAAATGACATCCTTAGGTTACAACGGGAAAACAGGCACAGCTTTGTAGCTTGTAAGCAAAAGAGTTTTGCATTTTAGTTGTTGTCCCAATTCATGAGAAGCACAGAGGGCATCTAGAAGACGTTCGCTGTCCACGAAGGGAGAAGTCCTAGCAAAGAGAAGTCACATTCTCAAGACATAACTTAATCCAAACCTCACGATAGCTTCAACTTCACAGCTCCACAACTGAGGACCAAAGTTCCCCTAAGAAGGTCCATCCCTCGCTGCTCGTGTGCGACAACGACACCGTATCAGCAGACGGCACCTCACCGCACGCACGGGAATCGGGCAGCTGAGAGCATCCAGTGCAGGAGGAGCAAGAGCTTTACCTCCCCTTTCACCACCAATCGATGCTGTGGATGTAGCCCTACCTCTCCACCCTCACTCCAGCCACAGGGTGGGTGCCACGTCCACAACACCCACTTCTTGAAGAACCCCCCCCCAGCCAGGCTGGGGTGTGTGCTGAAAAGAAATTCCCAGCATGGGTGTGAATTGCAGAACTGTAGAATGGCAGAGGCTGGAAGGGACCTCTGGAGAGCAACGAGTCCAACCTCCCTGCCAGAGCAGGGTCACCCAGGGCAGCCCACCCAGGAACAGATCCAGGTGGGGCTGGAAAGTTTCCAGAGAAGGTAGAGATATTATTGTGTAGCAGAGTAGAAGTGACCAATACCCATAGGATTAAAAGCAGAGTTTAGCTGGGGTCACTTTCTGCACAGACAGGAGTTCATACAAATGCCTCTGTTCTTAGTCACTCAGGGAAGACAAATTTACTCAGATGGAACAGATATATGACCAGCAACAAGTATTAATTACCACATCATTAATTAATGGAAAAGTCTAGATAAACCAGTGGAAAGATTCAGAAAGAAAAAAAAACCAAACCCAAACAAAACCCAACAACCTGCAGGGTGACACAGATCCTTAGGAAAGAGATCCATTTATTACCTTTACCACCCAGAGAGCATTACCCCCTCTCTGCCATATAAAGTGATAATGAATTATAGAGTAGAGCTGTGGACACCTGAGATCGATCGGCTATCGGCGATACTCTTACAAGGCCAGGCTCTAAGAGAGGAGGGATCTTTGCAGATACCATCTCAGCATCTGTTTCCTTGGCCCAGCATCTGCTCAATGGGGCAACCACCTCACGTGGCGTGTTACAGTTGCAGGAAAGGAAAAAGAAAAAGGAAAAACAAACCCAAAGCCCAGGAGGGGGTGGATTTAATTTCAAAATATGGATTTCATGGTTGATCCCATCCATTTTATGGATAACTACAGAGGCACAAGGAGCTCGTGACTTGTGACAAACCATTTGACCATGGTCTATGTTTAGCGTGAGCTCCTTTTTTGGGCTGCAAAGTCCTGGAGTCTGTTGGACAAACTCGAGCAGACCACGCTGCACGGCACGGCCACGAGGCACTTTCTCTCTACTGAGGACCGTACGCTGACTTTCACCTCTGAGTCCCAGAAAGGAATAATAAAAGAGCCTGTGAGATTAAATCAACCCAAATTGCTAATGAACTCCAGGTTTGTTTTGAACTGAGCTCACTCTTAAATGGTGTCCCTCGCTCTAAGTGACTCAGGGGATTGGTTTGGAAGCAGGAATGTTTTGCATTGCTACGTTCTGGATTTCATTATTCCCCTCTGGGCAAGTGGATGCATTTGAGAGCTTGAAATTTCATTTGTAGAAATCCTGTTATAGCTGGAAAAGCAGGAATCAAACCAACCAGGACAGATATGTGTTGATGCCTCTGAGTCAGCGTTCAAATCCCTGTCCCACTCCAGCATTTACTAAGTCTGGAAGGGGCAAGGTGGGGAAAGAAAGACATGAAGCTTTCCTTAGAGTACCAGCAGCACATGACCACACGTGTGGGATAAGAAACAACCCTGGGCTCTGCTTTTCAGAAACTTTCCTTCTACATGAAGCAGCTCATTGTATAATCCTTACAATTCCATTCCTGTGCCTGGTTTACTCTGTTTCTCACCTTCCTAGCAGCTGGTGGCTGTAACTGCTGCTATCTCATCAGTCAGGGAGAGGTGAGTGTTTTTCCTTTTGACAGGAGACTTGTTGCTGCAAGTCTGATATATTTCATGTTCTTTTTACTTGGTTCATTTACTAACACACAATAATTAGCTTCCAGAAACAACTGGCATAGCTCTAAGGACTTGCTCACTGAGATTTGTAACCAAAGTTTTTAGTCTGAGCAAACCTAAAGAAAGAAAAAAGAGAGAAGAGAAAAAAAATCAGATAAGAGTACGTGTTTCAAGATGAGACTTGAAGCAAATCCTCAGCCCAGTACAGCCCCTATACCCAGTGCTGACACCAGATGATAACAAAGGAACGCACAGAAGAAGGAGGGCTAAAATCTGCACTACAAGTGGACCTCAAACATGACTGCAATTACATGGAAGATGTGCTTCTGCTCCTTACAGCCCTTGTTCCTCTTGGCTCACTCGCAGCAACAGTCTGAGAGGTTTTATGGACAACTCAAATATGACACCAAAAATTAATGGAGATACTGACCGTGCACATACCATACATTCAAGTAATTTGATTTAAAAGATGACTATTAGTGTTTTCCTTTCTACAGCTAACTGCCTTCCCAAGAACTACTTGGGAAACAATAATTAAATCACAATGTCCTTAAGGATGTAAAGTAAATAGACACATGTCTGTCGTATTTAAAACAGGGGGAAAAAAAAAGGAACTTATTTTAAGAGGGGTGGAGACAGAAAGAATATTCTCAAGTGTTCAAAGGCAGAGGTTGGGAAAATGAAGTGGTGAGATGGCCCCCAGGCTGTGGTTTGTACAGTAGAAGGCCAAAGCACTAAAGCAAAACCACTGATAGGTGACTGGGACCACCACTGGGGCAGGGCCAATGGAGAGATTTCATAAAGTCCAAGTGAGAACAGCCCCTGTCTGGTTAGAGCTGGCAAAAGTGCTGCTGGTGGATGGAGGGGAGTTTGACTTTGAAGACAAAAGTTAAGAAGATACTGGCGTTCAAAGAACAAATTAAGAAGCAAAAGATCTCGGTTTCCACCATCTCAGACAGTTTCATCTCCCACTCAATTGCTACTCGCTGAATTTTCAGAGCTCCTGCCATAGAGCAACTCACATTGAGAAGAGTAAACGGCTGTTGTGAATCAAGAAATTCAAGATCTAGCTTTGTCTGGCTCTTCACCTTTTCATTTGTGAAGTAGAGGCAATAAACATCTCGCTACTTCAAAGTGCTGAAGTGCTTTGAGATCCTCTGAAAGAAAACACTGGGTAAAGGACAGTTAGGATCTGCTGTGCCAGCACCTGACCAGCAGCCCAAGCTGCTCTCTTGGATCTACTGCTCCTTTACATATCATTCGGTTTAGTTTTTGTGTTAGGACTGAAGTAGCTGATGACTAACTTACTCAATGGAGAAATGCTACTCTGCTCCTTGGAGTATTCCTTCCTGCAACTCTTTCCCCACCCCCAGACATGTGTTAGTAGTTAGAAGCAGCTCAACGATGCTCAAGGTGGGGTGGGTGGGAGGAGAGGAAAAAATAAATAAATATCCATGTTCACAACACAACAGAACACCTAAAAAGAAACCCCTCGTTGCACACTTGTTGCCTCCAAAAAGAACTCAGATGTTTGTAATATACACTCACTGTGCATTAGCACAGCTCGGGAGGAGTCCTCTCTTAGCTTTAGTGATCATGGAATCACAGAGTGGTTTGGGTTGGCAGAGCCCTTCCAGCTCCTGGAGTCCAAGCATTGCCAGGGCACCACTGACCCCTGGCCCTCAGCACCACAGCTCCACGGGGGGCTTGGAAACCCCTCCAGGGGTCACAGGGACTCCACCCCTGCCCTGGCCAGCCTGGGACAGCCCTGGACAACCCTTGATGGGAAGGAATTCTTCCTAGCATCCTACCCAAACTTCCCTTGGTGCAACTTGAGGCCAATACAGTCATTGGCCATTTTTATAACGATGCCAACATCAGCACAGCAACTACTGTAGCTCATCCTGCCTTTGCTGATGTTGTGGGAGCCTCATGGGAAGGCTGAGCCCTGTATCTGAAGTGGTGTGGTCCTCCCCAACAGAAGTTCTGAGGAGAAGCAGAGGACAACACCCAGGAGTAGGAAATGGAAAGGAAGAACGGCAAACGTGCTGCTAGGAATCCCTACATGACAACAAAAATGTTACCCTGCCTTCCGATTCCCCTTATGCCAGAGACCTGAAGAGAGCAGAAGAGGTAAAAGAAAAAGCCACTGAGCTCTCTGGGCCAAGGCCAAGCTGGTACAGCGACCAGGAGCTAAATGAGAAGACAGCTTGGCTGGTGGTGAACCACGTGCAAAGTGCCAATTCCAGTCACCATCACCGCGACGACAAGAAAAAAAAACCCAAACCCACCCCGGTGCTCACGAGCATCAAACCCCAGCTGGCCACGTACTGTTCCAAGTGTCACTTCAGAGCCGTAAGATGATGGGAACCAAAAGAACAGCCACCAAATCAGTGCCTACTGTCCAACGGATCCATATCTCAGCCACTTCCTCAGAAGCACATCTGGTACACAACCGCCAAGAGACGCTGGCAGCCTGCCCAAAAAGCACTTATTCAGCCAATTCAGTTAAGGGTATCATTAAGTCACAATATATCTCAGGAATGGGACAGCCGAGTTACCACTGGTTATCGTGGCGTTTCTCTTTGGAACGGCGTTACTGATGGGATGCAGAGAGGGGGTTCTGATGAACCGGCGGCGGGGAGTGGGAAAGGAAAGCTAAAGCAGCCTGGAAAAATCAGCTACTACTGCTCTGACTCCCAGAACTGGGTCTGGGAATAGAATTGTCACCTTGGTTTTAATGTGTAGATGGTTTACACCAGCCTTTCCCTCGGTAAGCAGGGAGTCTGAAGGGAAGCATTCAACAAAGCCCAAAAGAATCAGTTAATTAAGCAGAAGAGGATTCTAGAAGCTTTTCTACGGCACACGGGTTTTTTCACGTGTATTTTGAAAGAGTAGAGCACTCAACTCCAGATCCCATCTTCTTTCACAGTTAGTCAATGGTTTGGAAGCACATATCCTGACAAAAATGCTGCCTGCTCACGTATCACTGTTACCCAGCACGAGGAACACCAGGAGATGCTCTTAGTTGCAGCAACAGGGACAACTTCAGTTTTCCTTCTACCATTTTCATTCCACCAGGATCGCTTTCTAAATCCCAGTTGATCTCAAAGTTAACACCCCAAAACAGAAGCTTCTTCAAAAAAGATGAGAGGAAAAGGTTGAAATTCCACACCTGCACCTCTCTGGATTTTAGATCCCCTTGCAGACCCTCCATCTGAGACTCCTAAAAGCTTCATGCACTGTTGTAAATATGATGCACTGCTAAACGTAAATCACGGACCGAGATGTTCTGCTCTGGCTGAAGCTTGGTACAGCAGAAAGCTGGAGGGAAACAATGAAATGCTGATAGGGGAAGGGAATGGAACTGGACTTCCATGCCTGGAATGTCACTCTGCTACAGCTTGGGAAAAATCCTGCTGGGTTTATAATCACAGAATCATCAAATCATAGAATGACTTGAGTAAGGAAGGACCTTAAAGCTCATCCCGTTTCAACCACCCTGCCACAGGCAGGGACACCTCTCACTAGACCAGGTTGCTCATCCAGCCTGGTCTTAACACTTCCAGGGATGAGGTGGCCACAACTTCTCTGAGTAACCTGCTCCAGTGTCTCACCACCCTCCTAGTAAAGAGCTTCTTCCTAATGTCTAATCTAAATCTACCCCGCTCTAGTTTAAACCCATCGCCCCTTGTCCTATCGCGACATAATATAGTTTAAATAGAGAACTAAAATCCAGCATAGGCAATGAAGCTTGGCAGAAGCATAAATTATAAGACCTCACGTATGTTTACGATCACAGAAGTAAAAAGAATACAGGATTTTGCCTTAAAAAGTCCCAGCTTCAGACTCTCTTCAGAAATCTAAATGCTCCTGCCTCAGTGGATATCGTAGGCACTTCCCAGGCACTACGCTTAAGGCTTTGTAGCTATAATTTCTCACACGTGGTTTTGAATGGGCTGGTTTGTTTAGAAAGGACATTTGACCCTGTTCCTGATAAAACCCAATACCTGGGAAGTTAAAAGCCATCACAGAGGTTGACTTCTTCTGTAACTCTACAGAAGGCTCGGAGTTTGCCCGATTTAAATAAACTGCCCGGTCAGAGTGTTTTGATTTTAGGTCTCTGTCTTATTTTAGGTCTCTGAAATACTGATTATTGCTGTTATTTTTGCTGATGCTATTTTCTAGGGAAAACTCTCAGCAGTCTTGCAGAGACACTTGCCATGAGTCTAAACAAGTTTGCCCAATCCCTTGAAGCATGGTAATTGCAAAACCACTGCACTAAACAAGGGTTAACACACCCTGCTGGGACTACACCAGGATCAAGCTGCCTGCAAGGAACTCCAGGGCACTACAGCCTCAACTGCTCAGCTCAGATCTGGTGCGTGCTACAAGCAGAGGAACATCTGGAATCTGAAACAAAAATAATTAATAAAGGGAAAAGATGTTCGTAATTAACTGGGAAGTTGAGCTAATTTTCCTTGACTCTTCCTACTGAAGTTTTCTCTGTAGTTTCTGAACTTTCCAACAGTGGTTCTTACAATTACAGACCAAGCTCGGGACGGTGTTACCGCCTTTCTGAACGGAAAAGGTGTGTGCGACTGCAGTCTGTGTGTGCTTGGAGGATGAGGATGAGTCAGGAGGAGCTGCTTGCCACTGCTCTCTGAGTCTGTCTGGATCCAGACTGCTCTACAGATTTTCTAAGAGATAGGGAAGTCTTGTTGGTGTTTTTATAGCATGCATCCCTGATTTGAGCTCCAGGGCATCGCTGCTCTATCAGTAATGGTAGCACAGTCTCCCAGATTACAGTTCTTTAAACAGACAAGACTCACAAGGTTTCATCTTTATCTCAGTTCAGGACTTCTTACTCATCCAGGAGACTTTGGTGTTTCAAACAGCAGGGCTTTCAGCACTTCCCTGCAAGTCTGTTTGACAGAGCAACAGCCCCTGCTGCCAAGAAATTCTTCTCCCTTGGTATTCAACTTCAAGTTCCTTTTTGCTTCCTCTTTTCTCTGCCAATTACCTCTCTGGAGCACACTAAGCAAATCCTTCAACATTTACATCTTTCAAATAATACAGCATAATTAACTCCAGGGGACCAGCTTTCACCAAACTACGTATATTTATCTCTTTTAATCTTGCGTTATTAATTTAACTCCTCCAGCCAGTCCCAGAGTTGTTTGGGTTGCTCTCCTCTGAGCTCACGCCAATTTGTTAGCTATTTTCTGGCGACTCGAATAAAGCTGAGAGCGATGTGGTAGGTGTGGTCTTTTCAGAGCCACAGAAGAAAAATCTCTACAGTTAAAGTCCATTCTGAACCACGAAGAATGACAAGCACGTTAAAAATAGCCTGGAAATGGAAACCAGTTCCCACACCATCTCTCCGAGGAGGTGAAGTCAGCATCTGACCTGTTTTACAGACTGGAAACAAAACGTGTTACCTGTGGCCACGAGGGAAAGGTCTGTGTGAGAATAAGGTCTGAAATTCAGTGTTTTCTCTTGATTCTTGAGTTTAGACTGTTTCTGTTGCTCTATAAAACAAAACAAAGTTGCTCCAGAGAGAAAATTTTCAGAAAGAAGTTAAGTTAGTCCCAACTGTCCTTTAATCCTGGCTCTAGCACTATGCTCTTATACCATCTATCATATTGGCTCTGCTACCAAGGACCATTTTCCTTCCCAGGATTCAGATGCTGTTACAATCCTTGACTTACTTCCCTCCCTCCTTCTCAACCATCTGAACTTGTAGGCTGCATCTACAAGCCTCTGGAGCCCAATCGACTTGAAGCAACTGTCAAAATAGAACAGATCAAAGCCTAAGACCGAGAACGTTCCATGTCTGAAAAGCCCCAGTGTGAGTGAAAAACACTTCTGGAAACCTAGAAGTCAGAGGTGTAGATTTGTAAAGAGAAGAGAACACAAAGCAGCCCAGAGTAGGATCCTTCTGTTTGGGTAAAAACTCGGTAACATTCTAAAGTGTTGGCACCACTCGAGTCGTGCTTCATATGTTTCAGCAAGAGCTGTGTTGTTGTTGGTCTTGACAGCCTAAGCAATGCCAAGTCCTTAGGGAGTGCTGTGATGGAACTGTTGCATGCCTGGCTGGAGAAGGAGCAGCTGTAGAGTGAGACCATATACTAAAGAGAACATGCTTCAGCTTGATTTTTTTTTTTTTTGGTGTGTTTTAAAGCCATTTTTACACCTTCTGCACACAGTTTGCTTCCTTCGCGCTCCCACTTACGCTCTGAGAACAGCTTTTTTGTGCCTGTTTCCCACGTGACTATTCCTGTCAGCTCTCTTTTCCCCAAAAAAATCAACAAAACTTTCTGAAAGTATCACAGCCTTTCTAGATTAGTGACAATTGCAGATGATTCTGGTTTAATACCTTTGTTTCTTCCCTCCTCAGTCTCACATCCTCTTCACAATAGACTTCTTCACCCTTTCTATATCCCATCTGTCCCAATTTGTGCGCTCACGTAAGACAAATCATCCCAAAGTTTCCAAAGTCAGCACTTCTCCAGTCACATCCCCCCTTCCAAAAGTTATCTGGTACCCCCAGAAGGTGGAGAGATAGCAAGCTATGGAGACTTAACTCATTGTCCACTCTGTTCTCTAGCTAGTTTTGCAGTGACTATGGACGAAGCCTGTACACCCTCCATCAACACTAAGTATGAGAAGCTAGAAATAAAGAAATAAACAAACAAAATACCAAGAATTGGAAATGCTTGGGAGATCCTAGAAGAAAAAATATCTTCCAGAAAGGCCAAATCTCCTGATGACACGGGCCCTTCCAATCAAGGCAAGATAAGACCCTTGTAGAGCTGGGTAAATTAGAACAGAAGTGATAAATCCTTTCAATTCTGTTTCTTAACAGGTAATTGTCATCTGTGTATCTGGACGGGCAGGAACGTCATTTGAGGGGAGATTTCATTTATCTGGGAACCCAACCTTTCCCTGGGGAACCTCCTTCACAGAGCTGAACACAATACCTCTATTCATTGACCACTGCTTCTGTGAGTTGCTTTGCTTTAGGGGGGTCCACTCCCTGCTCAGCCCTTTCCTCCAGTTCCCCCTTCTCTTCCCTGTACTATCACACGGTCACTTTGGGAGCCGTGTTACTTTCTCCCATTCTGTTATCCTTGCAATATAGATTTGATGTGCTTGGCATACAGAACTGATGGCTGTTTAGATTAAAACTGTGTTGTAATTTGGAGGAAAAACATACAAAGCCACGGTTGAGCATGACAGAAGAAAGCTTTCCCCAGTTTTGGAAGCTGCAGTATGTCCCTACTGGGAATAACCAGTCCTGTGTTTATTACCCTAACCAGAAACAGGGGAAATGGTTGAGGTTTCACTGGTCTTTCTGCTCCATACTGTAGACAGAGGCCAGTGCTCGTTCCCTCCAGCTACGGAGGGTGAGCATTTTACACATCCCCTCATTTCTACTTAATGGTTCTTCCAGCCTTTCAAATAACTCTCTCCATTCTGGCAAGCATGTGATTTATGGAAGCATGGAGGAAACGAATGGATTACACAGCTAATGAATGAATCAAACCAACCCAAGAGGCTGGATCATATGATCAGCTGAATGGGGTGGAGTTTTTTTTAAGTGCCCCTTCTACTACTTAGGTCTTTGCACTTGGTTATACTAAGGTTTCAAAGACCCAGAACCCAGACAGATACTGCATTGTTAAAAAAACCCAACCAAACAAGCATGGAATTTTCCAGCATGGATCTGCCTTCTCTGACATCTTCAGCAGCCTTGTCTCCATCTGAATTAACTGCAATCGATGCGTATACAAAACTTTGGACAGAACAGCTTCAGGAGCATTATATAGTTATGGCACCTTGCATTTTGAACAGGATACTTCTCTTGGAAACCATCCAGGGCTGTGACATTTTATCTGCTTTAATTTTGCCTTTTTAGTAGTAATATCAACCTGAACTTCTGAGCTGGCTGTGTACAGAATGTACCCTAAGCATGGTCTGGAATGGTTGGGCTACCTGGAAACTAAAGCAAAGCAAAGACTTTGCCCCAAACTTCCATTCCAACAACTATCTTTGAGAAAAACTTTGCCTCTTTCAACATCATATCCTGATAGGCTTGTAAATGTAAACAAAAAAACCCAATAAAATAAATCTCCCTTCAGACCTAAGCAGTAGCTTTATATTACAGATAGGGAATAAGAGGTATTTCTGGGCTCAGGCAATGCAGAAAGTCATTGCAAACCTGCTAAGATCTGCAATCTTAGCCCAGACAATTAATGCACTAACTTCATGGGACTCAGTTTACAGAAGACAAGGCAGTTAATTTTATTAATTATGGTGCTATTAGGGGATGCATCCACTAGCTCTTCTAATTTGGTGTCTTTGATGGAAGAAAAATTCTGCCACGTGCATTTTCTCAGTACTTTTGGGGTTTTTTTCCAGTAAACCTTTGAGGTTTTTTTCCTGCAGCTCCACACTTACATCATTTACAGATGCATCATGCCAGTAATTGGGCTGGATTTACAAAAATCTTATCATACATGTTTTGACTTTGGGTGATCAAAACCACAGATGGTCTTGATTCAGGTCTAACTTCATTCAAATACAAAAGGTGGGGGTTTTTTGCTCAGAGAGGAATTGAGGGTGGTCATTTAAATACAGCTTAATTTCTAACCTATTTCTGGACACTTAATTCATATGGTAGAGAATGGAAATAAGCCTGAAACCATTCCAACTTTATCATACCACAACGATGCAGTACAGACAAATCAAGTTAGTGTTCTCAACAGCAACATTTACTTACTGAGCTACGCCTACAACTTTGGGTTTACTATCAAATTGGTTTTGAAACATGTAAAAAAAATAAAGCTTTCTTTTTACTTAAAGTTTCTTCAGCTTTTATATTAAATGCAGCCAAATTGAAAATGACAATTCATATTGGCATTAAAATCTAAATGGAAAATGTTTTGAACTTCCAATTTTAATCCTGCTTATCAGACCTCTATTCTGAATTTGATGAATACCCATTTTTAGCTAAAATTAAGTTGCACTTTTGGGGAATGAATTATTTGATAAAAACTGCCTAGTGTTACTCTGTTTCTTCCCTTCTGCCAAAGAAAAGTCACCAGAGGGAACAAAGAGATTTAGCTGAGTATTGGCTTAAAATAATTATTATAATCTATCAGGCTCTTCTACATAGAGGACAACAAATATTGCAGAGACAGAAGTTGGTTTATGAGCATAATTTTGTAGAACAAGTGAAATTCCCAAGCAGGAGGTTGTGGCTCTTACCCAGCATCAGCTTACAGGATTTCTTCCACCCACTCGTGCAGTTCCTCAACTTATTCCAACTGGATAACTCCTGCAGACCTCAAATCATTAAATTGACTCCTGCAGACCTCAGATCATTAAATTGGTGGCTTTTCTTTTTTTTTTTTTTTCTTAGTGCTATTAAGGGAGAGAAATCTAAATGGAAGTGCTTATTGGAAGAGAGAGGTCACCAAACAATTCCATACACGATACAACAAGATTTGCTTAATTAGGCTTTCCCCATTCTGAGCTGAAGATCATCTCAACAACTTTGCTGTAAAGACTGAACAAGTCCAGCCTTTTCACTGCACAGACACGAAATTGTTTTTACTTAACAGGTCTTGTGAGATTCAGCAGTTTGATATCCATCACATTTCCTAGGAGCTACCAGCACCAAAAAGACAAAAACTACTTCTATTCTTGGAGACTGATTGAACCCTGTCCTGCACTTAACACAGTGTGGAAAACTTAAGCTGCAAATACTGTTTCTCCCTTTCTTTCCCCACAAAGCCTGACACTTCATTTCATCTGAGTGTTTTATTGGCCCTCACATCTGGATTATATAAATTTAAAGCACAGTTTTCAATATCTGTGTTGCTTAAGGTTACAGTATTTGACAAATCCTATTCGCCAGGCTGTCAAATTAAATTAACACGGGCAATGGAGGGGGAACAAAAGAATAGAGAGGCGAAGGTTTAGTCCCTTGTGTTTGGAAAGTGAGATAAAATTAACCCTTCTAAAGGGGAAGCACCAGCCCTGACAGACAAAGCCTGCTGGAGTGCTAAGAGGCAACACGACCAGAAGTTCTGTTGGCTGGCATCCCGGAGATTAACTGGCCTCTTACCAGGCCATCGGGTTCCTGTAAACAGAAGTCACACTTCAACTGCTGAGATCTTCCTGTCTGAGGCACTAATGCTTTTTGTTGCACCAGCAACTGAAGTTTTAACCACAAATCAATGGCAAACACACGAGGTAGGCTCCATCTGACCCTTCACTCAAGGATTCTCACTTCCATTCAGTCAGAAACTTCTAAAAGATGCCGTGAACTCACCAGTGGGCCAGAAAGATTAACTGGTCCCACGTTTGTTTGGCTGATGAGGAGAATTCAGACTCGAGGGATGCTCTTCATATCATTCCTTTGAAGATTCTTCCTATGTAGTCGCCCACACAGAATCTTTTTTATCTTATTCTCCAGGGTGGCTTTTGTGCTGTCACCACACTCGAGCAGCCAGATGCTGTGGAAGGCGCTTACCATCAACAAACAGAGATGAACACAAAGCCCAGAGAAACAGTAACAACAGAAGTCAGAGGGCTTGTCTGCATGAACCAGCTTTAATTCATAACAGATGGCTAAATCCAGTGTAGTGCTGGTTAGATTTACAGGTGAGACAATCCCACAATAGCAATCCTGCATGAGACCAGTGCTTGCAGGAAAAAAATCTTGGATCATAGTCTGCATTTCTTCACTCTGAGGCTGGTGAGACACTGGAATGGCTTGCCCAGGAAAGCTGTGGATGCTCCATCACTGGATGTGTTCAAGACCAGGTTGGATGGGGCTCTGAGCAACCTGGTCTAGTGGGAGGTGTCCCTGCCTGTGGCAGGGGGGTTGGGATGGGATGATCATTAGTAAGATCCCTTCCAACCCAAACCATTCTATGATCAAGATGGCATTTGAAGGACTCTGCAGGGGCCAAGAAGGAGAATTCTTTCTTCAGAATGACATGGAGGAGCTCTGCAATCACTACTGCATTTCTGAGAGGAACTCAGGAAAGGAATGCAAATCCAGAATATTCACTAGTGAGGCAGCCAGATCCCAGAGGTGAGCCCAAGGGGCCTCATCTTCACTCCCCTCCTCCCATAATTGCATTTTTACCCACAGGGGCTTCCTTCATCCCTCTCAGGGATGGATGACTCCATACATTCTCTCTTCCTGGGTAAAACTTCATGATTCTTGTTGAAAACTGAGACTACCACTCAGGCACCACTCAGGCTGGAAGAGCCAAAACAGGCTCACAAGGAAAGGTTGGGATCTTTTCTGTCTGTTTACATATATGTACATCTCTATTTGGCCCAGAACTGACAGTCTTGACTCATCTACAGTCAGCATGATGTCAAAATGGTACCAAGGTTCTTCAGAAGCCCTGAGAAGGGCTGGCACATCTCCCAGTGATCAAAACCAACTCTCAGCTGAGATCAGTTACAGCTCCAGCCACTCCTTGGGTATTTCTCTAGGTTTATAACACTGCCATGAACTAAAACATGAATCATGTTTTATGACCTCTCAGCTCATCAAGTTTCTGCTTTCCCAAATAATCTATTCCACTCCCCCCAGACCTTTATATGACACCATCATCTGTGTGTGACACCATCATCTGTGCGTGACACAGAGTCATCTGAAACCTCCAACAAACCAATACTCATTAAATCCCTTTAGATACCCATTCCCTCAATAAACTGACAAGGTTCAGATAGGATGCTACTGGGCATACAGGTCAAACCTGAGCAGTGCCAGCTATGGCTGAAATCACAGAAGCACATCATTGTTTTCCACAGGGATAGGACAGCCACCAGAATTTGATTTACAATGGGCAAATTTCACATAAACACTTAGCAAGGGCTTTATATTAGGGAAGAGACAGCAAAATAAAGTTGCAATAATCCAACTCACCAGTATTTGCAAGGATGTGGAAAGGAGCTATGGAAAGGTAGAAGAGAAGTCAGGGAAGGAAGGGAGACTGGAAGGAAGAAGAGCATCTGAGCAAGTCTTCAAATGGAAAGAGGATTTAGGGAAGGTCGCTGAGGTTGGTTCAGATGAAGGTCACTCAGTTTGCATAATACAGGGGGTTTGGGATTGTGCTGAGAGGGAAGCCACTGAAGACTCCCAACTGGAAAAGTGGACTGAAAATGGAGGGGGAAGAGGGGAAAAGGACAGCTCTGTCTGGAGGAGAGGAAGCTTAGAAACCCGACAACCATGATGTAAAAGGTCAGTGGCTGGCTTCTGTGCCAAGGAGATCCTTTTGGACAGCGTTCAGCATCATTTGTGCTTCCTTAGACTCCAAGCTAGAATTAGCTCAGGTGGTATTTTGAGACCAATGTATCAGATCTGATTTTGCTTTCCCAAAGGCAACATAAAGTTAAAACCTGACTTCAAAAAGAGGCGAGATGCTGATTATTTCCTTATCAATCGTTTCTTATCTTTGCAAGAGGGAGCAGCTCTTTGCCAGTGAGGCATTTGGAGCTCAGCAGCTTCGAGCCCCTGGCTCACACAGGTACTGTACTTCAAGATGCTACAGCTTAAGTTCCTGGCTGTCAGGTTCTGCTTCATGCACCCCAGACCTGCCTAAACACTCTCCCTTATGCCTCTTCTAATCACTGTGAACCTTCTGTGTCAAGAAGCATTACTCCAAACCTTCCAGAGCCCCAGAGATCTGGTAGACACAAGTAAGGACACCATAAAGCAGTAAGTCATTCAGCATTTAGTTCTCTAAAGGGTTGTTTCTGTTCATGAATCTGAGCAGAAACGCTTCAGTCAAGAGGAAGAACAAAGCCTGTCAAGCACCCACAAAAAACCAGCCGATCGATCGCTATCTGAGGATGTAAAACTTCACGGTGAATGAAGCAGATCACTCAAGCCAGATACAATCAGAAGTTACTCCTACACTCCTGCACGAAGGATAATGTTACACAAGGGTTCTTAGGAACGTTAATAAAGCTCAACATAAGGAGCATTTATCTGTCCAGATCAGCAGTTCTTTGGGGGCATTACATTCGCTTGGTAGAAGAGAATCTTCATCTCCATTAGATGGAGAGGAATATAAGAAGAAAGCCGACACATGGCAACGCTCATAACTTGTTCAGAAGGAGAGGTTTAAGAGAGAGATTTTTTAATAGATTACTTATTCTGAGGCAATTTATTTTTCCATTAAAATCAGCTTTATCATAGATGGCTTGGACAGAAAAATCAGCCTTTCCCAAAGCGATCGGAAAGAGCAGAAGCACAGAAGGCATGATGATTATTAACAAGGGACTAAACAACACAACTATGGAATGATAAGTTTGGGAATTTAGGATTGATAAGAACCTCATCCCCTGGTTCTGAAAAGTATTCAGTCTAAATTTGGAAAATTAAGGAGGAAAAAAAAAAAAAAAAAGAAAAACAACCCAACAAAAACCAAACCACAAACAACAAGAAACACACCACCCAAACCCAAGAACAACCTGGACTCCCAACCCTGAGCAGTGACACAAAGGAGGGCCACATGTCATAGCAGCTACTCCTGCACAGGCTCTTCCACGCTGTTACCAGTCCTGCTGTCACAGGATCATCCCAGGGAGAAGGCAAGATTCATTCTCATGTGGCTACCAAGACCAAATGCTGCACATATGGCAAAGTATAGTAAATAAAAACCTGATCTCATCACCCTCTCTTTGGAATCAAAGTTGGGTTGGGTTTTTTTTTTTTTTTTCCAAATCTGCTTTTTGTGGTTTGCTCCAGACCTAAAGGAAAACCAGGAAAACACACATCCTGCAGGAAAAAAAAAAAACCAAAACCCACAACCCTAAACCATATTTGAGAGAGAATGAACCAAGAGACGGAAGGTCAAAAATACAAAGAAACAATAGAAAATATTCCTGCTTTTGAAATGATCCTTCCACCAGCTCTTTACACTGCAATGCACAGATGTCACGAGAGCAAAGTACAACACCATCAGGCATTTCACATTTCTCCTAGCTATTTATTATTTAGACATCATTTCTCTTTTATGGCTTCCCTAGAAAGGTCAAGACAAATTTTCTCTCATCAGCTCCGAGGTCCAGGTTGGTAATGAAACACCTACCCAACAAAATAATTGCTGCATTATATGCTGTAATGCTCCAGTTGCAAAGGGGAACATGAAATAGCTCTATCCTTCAGGGAGTGGGGCTTCCACTGAGAATACAGAGAGCTTGCACACTGCTCTCATTT
Organism: Megaceryle maxima; assembly: GCA_024605025.1. Lineage (NCBI taxonomy): Eukaryota > Metazoa > Chordata > Aves > Coraciiformes > Cerylidae > Megaceryle > Megaceryle maxima. Next base: position 93,643 of record JANHGN010023429.1, read on the forward strand.
ATTGGGTTTTTTTCCTTCCTGTTTTGCAGGGGTTATACTGAAAGAAAACAAAACTTTGACACTTTCTGTCCTTTTTATCGATCAGACCCGAAACCTGATAATTAAGAATTGTAGTATTTGTAAGGAAAAAGGTTTATGGAACAGATGTGGGAGGGAAAATTAAGAGTTTAATACGATAATAAATAAGATTTTCTGAATGTTCCAGTGAAATTCAGTACGAGTAAGCAATCCTCCTCATACTCTGGTGTGTGCAAAGGACCAAAAAAGAATTACCCATCTGAATTTCCTATTCTCTTTCTGAATTTCCTATTCTCTTTCAAGAGGCCGAGCACAGACTCTGCTCTTGCAAAGATTGTTGTGATTCCAATTTCTCTGTTTACAGTTTTCATGAAAAAGCTTGGAGTTTGCCCTTCCTATTTCTTCCTTGTGTACAACTAATGAATGACACTGATATTAAAATGCAGCTTTGAAAAGCAAAATACGCTTGCGCGCCTTAAGGATGCCAGGAGAGGCAGTTTATTAACCTTAGAATAAACAACCAAAGCAAGCAGGGAAGCACAAGGATTTTAAGCTATTGTTACCAAGACATTCTTTATGCACACCAAGCTTGGATTGCACATTCTGATTTCCAAAGGCCACTCAGCTCGTATTTGATAGCGTGATTTTGATGTCTTTTTAGCACGATGTACGTGCCCAGGCCTGTTAAAATGGGGACTGTGGAATGGGAAATTTGCAGCCTCGTTTGAAGAGCTGGAAGAAGGAATTTCCTGGGGAATTGTTCAATGCAAACTGGTGGTGATGTGCTACCTGCACGGCCGCCCTCAGCCAAAGCCCTGAGGTCAACGGGGAAACGTTGACTGATGCAAGAACCAGCCACAGAGCAAAGTAACCCGATAAAGCTTTTTTTATTAGCTACTGTAATAAAGAACATTGCTCTGCAAAGCACCGGCTCCTGAATGCATAAAGCAGAGTGGATTTCTCTAACAGTTCCCTTAAAATTGTTCTAAGGTCTGCCAAGTGTGGCTTTACTCCTCCCAGTGACAAGAACTCCTCTGAGGAGCTGCACCAGAGTGGCTCTGTTCACAGGTCCACAATAGATCCAGTAGGGTTATTGCTTTTCTGAATGGGGAAAATTCATTTCTTTCTTCTACTGTTCACTGCCAAGGGGCAGGAGGGTGATACAGAGACTATTTATGCCAGTCCCCAATTTATAACTTATTACTACCTACTATTTTTAGCATTATGTTTCCATCATCAATACAACTTGGTCCAACAAATCACATCTTGCACTGACCTAAGTTTTCATTCTGCGGTGCACGTCCCATCAGGTGACCTGTAGGGACAACTTCCATGAATAAAACTAAAGGATAATATTATGCTCTATAAATGCCTTGACTTCCAGTGGAGTTATTCCTGATCTATAACAAAGTGAGTGGAAGCAAAGTGGATCAGAATGAGATGAGATCTTGCAAAAAGCTTCTGAAAAAAAAAAAAAAAAAAAAAAAAACAACTGTGTCCATTCACTACTTCATGTATTATGAATCAGAAAGAATACATTAACCCACAGGAGTCGAGAGGAGATAAACACTTTTTTCACCCTGGAGATCATAGTTTCCTGCTGGTTGAGTCAGTCACCAGCTTGAAACACGAAGCATCCATCCAGAGTGATACCCTGGGCTGCAGCAGGCTTCTTCCTGCTGGTCTGAGACAAATAAAGGTGTTTTAAGTTTTGTTCCACACCCTCTGATAAGAGGAAAGTTCCAAGTTTATCTCCTTTTGCTCTGGGAAATACCCATGAGATAAGAGATGCTGAGAACTGCAGGTAATGCATCGGTGAGGGGTGAGTCAGTGTGCCCAAGGATGGGACATCTGTCTATTCAAATGCCAGCAGCTCCAGTGTTTGGACACATGGTGCTGTAACCACACAGGATACTTCACGTCCAAGTATACGGGGTCAGGATCTCACCCTGTACATGCTGAGGGATGTTTTAGAGAGACCCTAAGTATCTGTGTATTTAAATGAGATGGAAGCAGAGTTTCATAGAAAACAGAATGCTGGGGGTTGGGAGGGACCTCTGGAGAGCATCGAGTCCAACCCCCCTGCCAGAGCAGGGTCACCCAGGG